>PVKC010005533.1:22372-33073 GCA_004027635.1 Crocidura indochinensis | reverse complement strand
CAGTCACTGAAATGTGCGTGCCCACTTAAAGTGTGGAATAAATACAGAGTAATCATTTTTTGGCTGGATACCCTGGATCAGTATTCTACTAATGACGGAAATTTTTCTCACTTGGAGTGACTAGAAGGTCAGGAGGATATCTGCGTGTGCGCACGCATATGTGCGTGTGTTTGTGTGTGTATGTGTGTGTGTGTTGCGAATGTGAGTGCGTGTTCCCATGTATCTGTGTACTAAAATACATGACAAAGGAACCTGTTGACTCTTTCCTTTTCAACAGATTGTGTCTACTAAACCTTTTGCCCACAACATCTAAAATTCCACATTAAACCAATGATAAACCAATGATAAATGGTTTCTCTTTCTGTTCTTGATCTCCAAGCATCCAGCCATTGAGACCCCTCTCTATCTATGCATCGATTCTCAGCTGTATGGAATCATTTTGAGTTTTTAGAATCAAATCAACATCTCAGAGGTATTCATATGTCCTTTGTTTTCTCCAACTTCTGTTATGTTCTAGAAAAAAAAAACTTGTTTTAATTTAAATTTATAATGTGAAACATACATAGAAATGTTAAGATTAATTTGGGATCATTAAAAAAATGAAGAAACACAGTGATTAAGGTGAGGTATGAGAAGGCAAATTCTGAAATCATTTCAGTGAAATTTTTTTAAAGTGCATTTCTAGGTGGCCAGGGGGAGGCTAGTTTACATTTTCTCTTGAAAGTGTGTTAGTCTCCTGTCCAGAGACCGTTTTTGAGAAAAATTATTTTGTCTACAAACATTTGGCCAATTATCTGTGTAGAGTTTGGTTGCCTCGATGTTCTCATCATCATGGGAGTCTTTAGTTCCGTGAAGTAATGGTGTGGTGACATTTCTTATGTTGCTACCCACTGTTTGTTTCTTGGTGAAATACTGAATCTGGGAAGAAGACTTTTCTTTTATATGATCCAACACACACTAATGTTTTATAGCCTATATATGTATATGCCTGATCCTTGATTTCTAGAGAGAGAGAAAGAGATGAAAGCCCCTATAACAAAAACTTATACTCAACTAGTTGTTTCATGTAAAACATATTGAAACCAAAATACCACTCTGTGCTATGTTCAGTGGCTTCCCACCGATAAAGAATTCAATAAGAAATTTTTAAAAATCTAAATGAATTTAATCTGTATTCATGAATAATTATTTGGCTATGATTCCCTTGTTTACCGAGTAATTATGGTTTTAAAATCTGTTTGGGTTAGCATTTAGCATTTCTCCATCCAAGGGAATCATAACATTGATGGAATATCTATCAGTCTATTCTTATGAGCTGAAGTAATTAAAAAAGTTCTTTATTATTCTCTGTATGATTGTAACCTATAATAAATTTGGAATGAGCTGTTCAAATATTGACTATCAAAGCAGTGTCCTTCTGCTTCTCTGAATAAAAGGGAAGAAAGAATTGAAGGAATTTATAAGGCTTTAATGAAGCTCATGATATTGGAATTGCCATATGCTCAAAAAGTGAGTGCAAGTTATACTATGACCTACTGGAAAATTAGATATGGTATGATGTAGGATTGAAATCAGACCCATAAAAATGGGTTAAATATTAATTGCAGAAGAATCAACGTGAGTCGTGGTGGAACATTAGATTAGCAATTATGATTTAGTACCATTTTATTTTGGTTAAACTAAATCAGAAAATCCATATTTAAAATATGTGCTGACTCTGATTACTATATGTATATTAGCAATCATTATAAAATTATTGCTGCTAAACACCGATGTCTATGTTTATTTCTTTCATCTTGTATTATTTTCTAAATTAGATATGCCATGTTAAGAAATAATGTAAAATATCCTTCTTTGAAAATGAGGGCATTAGACCAGAAGATATATGAGGTTTTAGTATCTCCATTGTACTCTAATTCAGATTGCTAGTAAAGATTCAAGTAAAGATGCTCTGATTAATTTTGCTTTATAAGTGTTATTTGCAGTCATTTCATATTTGTGGGTGTTGGGTGTGATGGTGCAGATAGGAGTTCTCAGCAGGTACTGGAAGAACACTGTTGTTGTTTTTTTTTAAGAACCACAATGTTGAAACTACGTAATTACATGGTAACTGTTGACCTTGTAATTACACTGTAAGTACCTGTGGTGACAAGATAAATGCATGGTTATTTCAGTCTTTTAAGCTATAGGGCTATCATACGACCCTAACAATGTAAGTTACATAGTAATTTATTTGGAGAGTAAATAGTGCTTATCCACAAGTAATACCCACACACATTAGTTTGCTTGATACAGAGAGCCATATATGTATAGTGAATCAACTTTGCCCAGGCACTTTTCTTGTTTTGCTTTGACTTATTTATTTTATTTGGCCATCTCTGGTTATACTCAGGGTTTATGACTGACTTTATGCTCGTGGTTTACTCCTTGCATTGATCAGGGAACCATATGTGGTTCCTTAGATCAAATCCAGGTCTGTTGCCAGCAAGAAAAAAACATTACCAACTGTATTATGGCACTGGTCCCTCCAGGCATATTTCTTAAAGTGACACACAAGTTTATGCATTATTACCAATAGAATTAAATAATTTATTTATGAAGGTTTCGAAGGTCTTTATCACTGCCTTCGCTACTAAAATTCTAATCTCTAATCAGGGTGATAGATTAGCTATTTGCAGGGGGGAGGGATTTTTGGTCACACCCAGCAGCACTCAGGGATTACTCCTGGCTCTATGCTCAGAAATCGCTCCTGGCAGGCTTGGGGGACCATATGGGATGCCAGGATTTGAACCATCGACATTCTGCGTGAAAGGCAAATGCCTTACCTCCATGCTATCTCTCCAGCCCCCAGATTAGCTATTTTTAATAAGTCATTTTATTTATTTATTTTGTTTTTTTGAGCCACACCCAGTGGCTCTCAGGGGTTACTCCTGGCTCTGCACTCAGAAATCACTTCTGGAAGTCTTGGGGGACCATATGGGATGCTAGGGATCCAACTAAGGTCCATCCTGAGTCAGCAGGGTGCTAGGTAAATACCCTAGCACTGCTACCACTCTGGTCCCAATAATAGTCATTCTAAAGATGGTAGTATATAATATTGCTTGTTAGCTGGAAGGAGGGATTCTATCTACAGGTTTACTTAATTTTTTTGTTTCAAGGGTCATACTCATTAGTGCTCAGCCATACCCATCAGCTATTCTTGGCTCTGTGTTCAGGAGTGAACTTTAATGGTGCCCAGGGAACCTTATGTGATGCTGGGGATTGCACTTGGGATTATATGCATGGATTTGTTGCCTCAATTCCTATACTACCTCTATGGTCCCACTTTAAATAATTCTACAATATGGAATTAATATACATAATTTAAACTTAATTTACCAGATTATTTATCATTGATTTATAGTGAAGTGCTAGGATTAAACAGAGGTTTCAAATAGGCATGGCATATAGATTTGCCACTGAATTACATGTCTAGTCTTCTATTTTTTTCTTTTTTTTTTTTTTTTTTTTTTTTTTTTTTTTTTTTTTTTTTTTTTTTTTTTTTGACTTTTGACTTTTGGGCTACACCCAGTGATGTTCAGGGGTTACTTCTGGGTATATGTTCAGAAATTGCCCCTTGAGTAGGGGACCATATGGGAAGCTGTGGGATTGAAGCACAGTCCATCCTAGGTTAGTGCATGCAAGGCAAACACTCTACTGCTTGCGCCACTGTTCTAGTTCCAACATGTCTAGGCTTTTAAATGATTGTTAAGTGATAATATTAGAAGGAGTTATTAGTAGAAAAATAATCAACATCTGAAACATTTTCTTTAAAAAAT
Source organism: Crocidura indochinensis (assembly GCA_004027635.1). NCBI lineage: Eukaryota > Metazoa > Chordata > Mammalia > Eulipotyphla > Soricidae > Crocidura > Crocidura indochinensis. Next base: position 29,255 of record PVKC010005533.1, on the reverse strand, counting down.
GCTTCATAATGTAAACCGTAGTTGTAGCTACTAAATGTGGGGGAACACCCAATGATGCTCAGAGCTTATTTCTCATTTTGCATTGAAGGATATCTCCTAGAAGGACTTAGGTGACCCTGTGGGATGCTGGGTATTAAACCCAAGTTGACAGTCTATGAGGCAAGCACCTCACTGTACTACCTCCCCAGACCATACTATGTATACCTACTGTACTGTCTCTCCAGTCCATACTAAGAATTTTTTGAATGCATATACAGCCATAGAAGTTATAGAAGACCATGGTTTTGGGTCAAGTCTGAATTTCAATATAGTGACTACTTGTGAGGTAAATTAATTTTAACTTAGAAGTCCACTGGCTTATTTTTTTAATCATTCATTCACTCAAAATATTTTTTCATCTGGCTATTGTGTTTGACACTAAAGTCTATTATTAGAGACTTTTTTTTTTTTTTTTGGTTTTTGGGTCACACCCGGCAGTGCTCAGGGGTTACTCCTGGCTCCATGCTCAGAAATTGCTCCTGGCAGGCACGGGGGACCATATGGGGCACCAGGATTCGAACCGATGACCTTTTGCATGAAAGGCAAACGCCTTACCTCCATGCTATCTCCTGGGGCCCCTATTATTAGAGACTATTAATTGATACAATTGTTATTTAAAATGTTCGAAGACCAAATCGCTCACTACAAACTGTAGCGAAAAAACAGAGTAAAAGGTGGATGCATTGAATAAAATAATGATCTTCTATTATGAGGGTAAAGAAGGTGGATGATGGGGGAGGAAAGCATTTTTGGCTGCAGGGATGTTGAGCAAATCTCCTTGAGACTAAGCAGACTCCAAGTGAAACATCTGTGGCTACAGACTGGAGTGTGTGAGGATGTAGATGAAGAATGTGTGATATACGTGTCCAGGAGTAAGGCTGCTTTCCTTCTACTGCCTGACAGAAACAAAAATGGATTCCATACTGTGCTAACAGAAAATCAGATGAATCAGAGATATGAGAACAAAGACAGTGGAGGATCGTGTGGCACAAATGCCACTCTTTTTTGCTTTGTTTTGTTTTGATTTTGGGCCACGGCGACAATCAAGGGTTACTCCTGGCTATGCCCTCAGAAATTGCTCCTGGCTTGGGGGACCATTTGGGACACCGGGGATCAAACTGTGGTCCATCCTCATTCAACCACGTGCAAGGCAAGCTCCCTACCTCTGTGCCACCACTTTGGCTCCAAATGCCACTCTTGAGACATGTCATTGAGGTCACTGCAGAGATCCTTGGGGACAGGCTGGCACTTAGCATTTTACTCATGGTATCTATTTGATGAATTCTTCCTTCTGGAGTATTTAGTGTCTCTGTTCCTAATGAATATTGTCCATCTGTCTAGGACTGTTTTAAATGCAATATGGATAGGCCAGTAGCACTGAAATAGCTAGTATGGGAATATTATTAATTATCCACTCTTTAGCTTTGATGTTTACAGTTAGACACTGAACAAGGTGTGTTATATATGTATGCTTCTAAGTTCTGTGAATGGAAGTTTATCAGACTGAAAATGATCTTAGTTCATGGAGACAGTACAGTTTTCTTATTCTAATGAACAAAAAGCCCCTCTTGTCTTTTTGCTGATCAGTTTTCTCCAATCATTCTTTGTTTGTTTAGACAATGGTTTGCTGAGGAGTGAACCTGTAGAAGAGAAACTGTATATATAAAATCTACTTCAGGGGAAACCAAATTGGAACTGTTTTACTTAACACATCAAGTGTAAGAGGAGGAGAAAAGGAGAGGGGAAGCAAAATGGAAACTTTTGTTTGGATTAAAATGTCATCAGAGCCTGCGCCACATTTATTTTTATTTCCTCTCCAACGGGGAATGTTAACTTTCCAGGAAAACTCAACTTCTCTAAGAGAACAGCCAACACAAACAATTTTTTAAAGGTGTGATTTTCCTCGAGGCTCTGATTTTATCATTGAGAGTGAATGGTGGGCTCCGGGGACAATAAAACTTAGAGTGTACATTTCCTCGGCTAGGACCTCAGCTTGAATTCTGCTCTGGATAGCGTGGGTTTCACTCTCAGGAGACCCTGATGTGAAACAAAATGGAAAACTCTACTCACGTTCTCGTTGGGTCAGATCTCCAGGGCAGGTGGGCAAGGTGAGGTAAATTCCTGCTTACTCATGACATATTCCAGACAGATCCTGTTCCTAAGCCAATCTGCATGGACAGCCTTTTCTTTGTGGGTGAGCTGGATTTTCTGAATTGAAAAAAGCCTGTTCCTTCTCCAAAGAGAAAGACTTATCTATTCATGTAGAATATGCCTCTTAAATTCATTACTTTTAAATTTCAAAGTAATCAGCTATCTTCTTACAAGTAGCTGAATTACCTGGTAATGCCACTTCCATAGCATAGAATCAACGTAGTAATTAGTTCTTTTATCTTGTTCAACTCAGTTAAAAATTAAATTGATTTTCTTACTCACTCTGTGTGTTAGATATTATTTGTGCAACATTCCTTTTGTGTTTCTGAATTTTTAAACACTATATTTATCTCTATGCAATTTTTCATGGGCATCCGGAACCATTGGGGTATTCCATATATGATGACAAAAGGAAAATATCTTCTATGTAAGTAGTTGTTTGGGGTGGGGGATGTTTTGGGGGCCACTCCCAACTGTGGCAGGCTCTGTAAACTCAGGTTGGCTGTGCACAAGGTACACTCCCTACTCCCTATATTGTTTGTATTTTAACCACACTTATTTATTCATAACTGGAAGAAATATCAATACTGGCTACTTAAAAATAGTTTGAATAGAGGAGATGGAAAATATCTGAAGAACTTAATTGCACTAACATTTATGATCCTATGACATCTTGAATTCAACCCACTACTTTAGATTTACTTATTCCCTGAACTTTTACTATTAATGATATTCACACTGAAAAAAAAGGTTGAAATGCCAACATCATATTGGAAGACAAATTTACATTTCATTCCCAACACCGTAATTTAATAAAAATTTTATGGTGTTATGGGTACTTAATTATGCTTAGAGCATAGCAGGAATTTAACATTGCTTCAGATAGAGTTTGTACTGCTTTATATTGAAAAGGTCCTTTGAGGGAATGTTGTTTTATATAATTCACTAAATACGCTGCTTTAAATGCACTTTGGAAAACTATGAAATTCTTAAATTGCATTTTATGTCAATGATAGCAGATAAACTGATAATTTACTTAAGGTGATTTTATATACTAGGTTACAGTATTTTTCTTTGTGAGTGTGCATTCAACGGCTATGAAACATGCATTTTTATCAGAACTGCATTTATATTGAGGACACTATTTTCTAGACTGCATTGACTTTGGAAGTCAAAAAGATTAATTTTCTGACAGTTTTTTTTTTTCCACTAAGTAAATGTTAGTTAACTCTTCTGGGCACCCTTGGTGGTAGTGTGTATTATCCTCTCTCCTCTTCTTATAGTTAATCAAAAGTCCAATCATATTGTTTTAAAATGCAGTGAGAACTATGTTTTTTTTTTTTCAATTCAGTTCAGAATCTTCTTGGCCAGTTTGGATGCAATCTACTGAAACCTGCCACTGACATATCTCCAGACTGGCTTCTACTGACTTCATTTACATATGTTACATTTCGCCAAACTCCAGTCCACAAAAGAATCTCCTCTTTTTTTCTCTCTCTCTCCTTCTGCTGCATACAGAACTACCCTTCCTCCCATTCCCACCTGCTAAATCCCTTTCTTTCAAGATGTAACCCATCTGCTACCACTTTTCCAGACAGAAGTTTTCTTCGCCTATTGGCTTCTTTTCTGTGCTCTTTACTTTTCTTAATCATACAAGACACATGGTATCTACCTATTTACTTGCAAGACCCTAGTAGAAGACTCCACTTCCCAGCTCCATACCTCTTTTAGCCCTAAAGCACTCGTATAATGCCCTACAGAGTAGGCATTTAATCAGTGTTAATGGATTGAATAGAAATTCCTTTGGGGTGCGGATGTTTGTATGTACAAAAAGCGACTGTGTGCTCATCCCCTTTTAATCTCAATGCATTTTATTTCATGTCTCAATTAAAGCTGGTTACAGTGATATCAGCTGTGCACTAGCCATTTCTGTTGATGAACTCTTCTACCATTAGGAATTCCTAAATGGTGAGAAATAGCTTTCCCCCACCCCATCCACTTCATAGGGCAGGACATTGATTTTTCATGCTAGTCGCTCTATCATTTGTACAAGGAATCAGTGGCACTGTCCTCGGCATAGCTTTTCTTTTGGTGAGGCACTGTTTTCCTCAGTCACCACTGACACAGTTAACGTGAAGGCTCACTCTTAGCATTACACAACCTGTGATTCTGAAATATCTATAATCAGAAACGGTGATTTCACTGCCCCCAAATTTCTGTGTTCTATCTATTCAATCTTCCTTCTCTACTAACTCATGGCAGCCCCTCATCATTTTGATGCCTACGTCAAAAGAGTTTTGTCCTTTCTGGAGCATTGTATAGTTGGACTCATGCAACACAAACTTATTTCTGATTCACTTCTTTCGGTTACTAATCAACCCTTTTATTGTTTTGATGGATAAATTTAAAAAAATTGAATCACTATGAGATGCACAGTTGCAAAGTTTAGGGTTGAGTTTCAGCCATACAATTCAACCAGTTCCCACCTGATAAAATATAAAGTGGCCTTTTTCTTTTAAAAATGACTTGATAGTTCATTTCTTATGAGTATTTAGTAATACCCTGTTATCTGGATATTTCTGTATCAACTTAAATCATTCAAAACTGAAGGATGTCATGATTGCTTCCAGGACTTGGTAGCTATGCATTAAGCTAATATACAGGTTCATTTTTTTTTCAGCTCTCTAGGGAAAGTGCCAGGCAATATTAATGTCAAACTAGATGACTAGTATACATTTAATTTTACTAGAAACTAAAATTACCTTTCAAATTAGACTAGAGATCAGAGAGATAATACACAGTGTACTTACCAGGCATATATCTGACCTGGCTTGATCCCTTAAACTTATATCGTCTCTGAAGCCAAAAATTAACTGTTAGGACTATTTTCACAGAAGTGATTTTGAATCTTTTTTTTTTTTTAGTGATTTTGAATCTTGACAACTACATATTGCCATAAGATTTTAAGGTGTGCAGTGTTTTGGATTTTGGTCATTATCATTAGTGTAAAATGGTCTTTTTCACTTTGTCATTCCCTGATTATATCCAATGTCAAGGATTTTTCATATGATCATTGACTACCTCTATATTTCTAGTTTTAGGAATACACTCAGTGGCACTCATGAGTTACTCCTAGATTTGAGCTCAGAAATTACTCCTGGCAGATCAGGGGATCATATGGGATATTGGGGATCAACCTCATGCAAGGCAAACTCCCTTTCCACTGTGCTATCACTCTGGCCCTATTTATGATTAATTTTCTTCTCTGGCATTCTTATTTGATTTAAAATTGGGTTCTGTCATTTATTATTGTTGAGTTTCAAAAGTTCTTTCTGTAGTTTGGTTAGTATCCTTTTGTATGATTGTCTTGCAAAAATTTTCTACGTTTGTGACTTGCATTATGATTCAGTCTAGTTTTTTCTTTCATACAGCAGAAGTTTTCAATTTTTAACGAAATATAACTTATCAATTATTTCTTTCATAGATACCCCTTTGGTGTTATTTGTAGAAAATCATAATCCTACCCTTAAATAATCTAGATTCATTCTAGGTTAGCTTCTAGTTTAGTTTATAGTTTATGTTTAACCCTTAGAACAGTATTTACTTAATTTTTGTAAAGAATGTATACCTTTTGTCTGCATTAATTCATTTAATTATTTCAACGGGACAGAGATGTTCAGAGTCATTTGTTGAATACACTTTGTTCCATTGTATTCATTTTCTTGTGGCAGATCATTTGTTTGTATTATGTGAAATTGTTTCAGAATTTTCTATTCTATTTCCTTGATCTAGTTCTCTCTTCTTTTTTCCAGGTATAGATTAATAAATAATTATTATTATAGTTATTACATTATAAAATAATAAAATATATTTAATTTTATTATGATTGTATGATGTTTTCGAAGAAATATTCAATTCTTTCTAACTTGCTATATGAAATCCACTAGAATTACATTGATTTTCTAAAGTAAATTGGAAGGAGTGACATCATGTTAATATTAACTTCCTGTCCATAAGCCTAGACAGTCTTCTCATTCATTATGTTCACTTTGATATTTTTAAATTTTATTTTTCTTTTGCAGTACCAGAGAATGAATACAGAGCCAACCATGCTCTAACAACCCTTCTTTGATATATTTTATCAGAATGTTTTTGTTTTCCTTAAGTAAATACCGACAGTTTGTTAAATTTATATTTTAGTATTCAATTTTGTCATGATGCTAATCTAAACAATACGGTTTCTCTTTTCACATCTCACTTGTGAATTGCTAGTTTCTGAGACTATGACCTACTATTGTATATTAAAGTTGTTTCCTACAACCTTATATGTTTAATCTGGGGTATTTTGTCAAATTTTTGCATTTATATATACTTACACATATATGATTTCAGAAACAAAGACAGGTTTATTTCTTCCTTTTCAGTCTGTGTAGCTTTTATTTCCTTTTCTTGCCTTATTATATCATCTAAAACTTCTTGGTTGATGTTTTATGGCAAGGAAGAAGAATATCCTCTTTCATTCTTAACTTCAGCATGAATAATTCAGGTTTCTCACTAATTGGGTTTTTAGCATTAAATTGTTAACATTTTGTAGATATTCTTTATTCAGTTGAAGGGATGGATTCCCTATTCTGAATTGGCTAAGAGATTTTTATCATGAATTAGTAGCAGAGTTTTTCTGTTGTTTTTTTTT
>PVKC010005533.1:0-22272 GCA_004027635.1 Crocidura indochinensis | reverse complement strand
GTTTGAATTTATTTTCTTTGCTTATATCTTCTGGGATAGTATGAGTTTAATTTCTTATTTATAATGTGTAGAATGTACCAGTGAATATATCATAGCTTAGTGCTTTGTGAAGGGTTGTGAATATCAATAATTGAACTCTTTTATTTAAAACACATAGGGTATTCAGCTATAATTTTTCTTATGTGAAATGTAGTGTATTGTGCCCATTACATCTAGCTTGTCATAGTGTTATTCCTAATATTTGTTCATTGTCAATAGCTATTCATGACGTTGGGAAATCAACGGATATCTCTTCTTCCATAGTTTTGACATCAATAGTTTGACTTATCTCATTTTTTCACTTATTTAGCAGTTGATTTTTAAAAATCTTTTCAAAGAGTAAGCCTTTGGTGTAGTTAACTTGGTACTTTGATTTTTGTATTCAACCTCATTGATTTGTGCTCTACTTTTATTTTTTTTTCTGCTTACTTGGGATTTTTTTAGTTTTCTTTTCTAGTTTCTCAAAGAGAAAGCTTAGATTATTGATTTTCGATCTTTCTTATTCCTAATGTATGAGTTTAGTACTATAAATTGTACTTCATCTACCACTTTCAACTTGCACTTTTCAACTTTCACTTGCAATTCAAGTCTGTTTACAAAAATTTATTTTAAGCACTCTGATTTACTTCACTGTTAATGGTAGTGTTATATATATATACATATATATATGTATATAAACATATATATATGTATATATATATTTTCCAATGTCAGATCCTCCATCAAAGTGTGGTGCCTAAAAGGTAAAAAGGAAGAGAGAGAAAACAAGAAAAAGAGAGAAAAAGGAAAGAAATAGAGAGGAAAGGAGAGAGAGAGAGAGAGAGAGAGAGAGAGAGAGAGAGAGGAAGAAAATATCTGCCATAGAAGCAGGCAGTGAGGAAGATGGGAGGGAAACTGGGGACATTGGTGGCAGGACTTGTGCACTGGTGCAGGAATGTGTTTTGGACATTATGACTGAAACTCAGTTTCTTGATCTGATCATTGAATATTTAACAATGTCTTGTTCAATTTCCATGTGTTTTGCTTTTATCAGTTCTCTATCTGTTACTTTTCATCAAGCTTAATTATAACGAGTTCGAAGATATTTTTCTGTTCATTTCAGTTTATTAAGGTGTGGCCTAGAATGGGTTCTTCCTTGAAGAATGACTATGTAAACTTGAATACAAGGTAAAATCAGCTATTGCTAGAAAAGTGGTCCACGGACGTCAATATATCCAGTTGATTGATAGCACTGTTGAGTTCAGCTTTGTCCTTACTGATTTTCTGCCTGCTGCATCTGTCCATGTCAGATAGAAAAGTATTAAAGTCTCCAACTATAACAGTGAATTCATGTGTTTCTTTTTTGCAGCTTTAACCATTTTTATGTCACAAATTTGATGGGCTTTTCTCTATTTCATTAAGGATTATTATGTCTTCTTAGATCACTGATACCTTTATTATCCTTTTAGGATGAATAACTTCTTTTCTCTAAAGTTTCCTACATCTGAAATTAATGTAGCAACTCCAATTTTCCTTAGAATAACATGTTGTTATATATACATATATATGAATGTGTATATATGGAAACACAAAAATGTTCGAATACATATAAAATGTTCCAATACCATATTCAATGCCTAACATCAAACTAGGTTGGCGATGTAGAAGAAAGCTACATATTCTCATACTATCTCTATAATTTCTTAAAATTATTTTTATTTTAGATTATTCTTCAGAATTACATGAATAATAATACATGCAACAATTTAGTCAACAAATAATTTTGTCAGATCTTAGAGTTATTCAAATGTATTTGCATGTAATTATTATTTTACCTCAAAGTTGTATTTGCCACCAGATAGAGTGACACACAAGGAGGCTTGTGTTATTACTATTATTATTATTATTGTTGTTGTTGTTGTTGTTGTTAAATTATGTACCCCACCTATTAGTACTCATAGCTTGCTCCTGGCTCTGTGCAGGAATTACTCCTGGTGGAGGTTCAGGGGATCATATATGGTGCCAGGCATTGAATTTTGGTCATACATATGTAAGGCAAGCACCTTATTCACTGTTATATCTCTCTGACCCTCAACATTTTATTTGTTCAGAATTCTTTTACTAAAATTGCTTTGGAATGGGATTCTAGCAGTTCTGCCAAAAGAAAAATTAGATCACATAGAAATAAAGTGTCCATATAAATAGCCAATGAACAAACTCTTCCTCTCTTGTATTTTTTCTGAGTTTGTGAAATTCACATTAGAAAATGGAGAAAATAAATATATTAAATAAGACTTGCTAACATAGTTTATTAAAGTTCATGAATATCCGATGTATTTTTGACATATAGTCAACTATTGTTTTTATTATTATTGTGGGTTTTTAATATTTTCTCAATGAATCTTTGAAATCCAGTGTGAAATTCTTTTCAGCATATCTCACATTTTATGTGTTTAATAGCTATCATAATGGGCCTCACAGGTGTACACTGTCTAAAATAGAAACATTATATTGCTTTTTAAATTTTCATAGACCTTAACTTTACACTGTCTATCAGAATCTGTGAGAGAGGGTCTAACATCTGAATTTTTTTTGTCTTTTTTTAACCACACCCGGCTATGCTGAGGGGCTATTCCTAGCTTTGCTCAGGACACCTTTCTGGCATGCTCAGGGGGCCATGTGGGATGCCGGTGACCAAACTCAGGTCGAGCGCATGCAAGGCAAGCGTCCTACCCGCTGTTCTATAGCTCTGGCTCCTAAAATCTGAATTTTTAATTCTTCTAGCTGTTCATTCTATATGTTCACATTCTAGATTCATTTATATTCAGGGGTAGAGGATGTTTACTCATATTCTGATCTCCCATCCCAATACAAATTTCGTATATTGATCACAGATCATTTGTATTACTATTCTAATGTACCTTATCTTTGTACTCGAATCATCCCTGGTGATGCTGGGGTACCATATGCAGTGCCAAGTAAAACCTAGGTTAGATGCATGCCTTACAACTTTGCTATCTTTTTGTGACTCACTTAAGTTAATTATGTTTTTTTTCTTTTATTTTGGGGGCATACCAAATGGCATTTAGTATTTAAAGAACCTTTCAGTGGGTAGTGGGATCAAAAGAAGCTTGGATCCTGCATGCAAAACAATTACACAAGCTCTTTAAACCGTCTCTTAGGGGTCCTTCCCTGTAAATTATTGTTTTCCTGGTCAGAAAAATAAATGGTCTATCTTCCTTCTTTTTGTCTTTGTCCTGTGTATGGTGCTGAAAAAGCATTTGTGTCTTCCATAGCAATAAGAAAGGACAATTAATACAATAATTCATAAATAAATGTTAATAAAAATCAACATTTAAGTTAGAGTCAGATCAAACAAATTGTCTTATCAGTCAAATTTTGGAGTAAACTAATTGGTGAATTTTTGTTGTTGTTGCTGTTTTGGGACCACACTTGGCAGTGCTCAGGGATTACTTTTACTTTTAGCTCTGTAGAAGAAGCTCCTGGAAGGCTCAGGGGACCATATGGGATGCCGGGTATCAAATCCGGTCTGTTCCAGATCAGCCATGTGCAAGGCAAATGCCTTACCGCTTTGCTATCACTCAGGGCCCTTTGTTTTATATTTTCAAAATACATATTCACATGCTTTTTTTTTTATAGAAAATATATTCCAGGGTTGCAGAGATACCCACTGTAATCATGCCACTTGAATATGACTAATTCAAGTCCACTCCTTAGTATTGCATGATTTGAACAATAATCACCAATTCACCTCCCTAAAATATAACCCAGCTAATATATTATTTCATTGGATTTTTGTACTTTTAGACCAAAGAATTTATTTATGAAAGAATATAACCCTAAAGAGTACTGATTAAGAATATGGAGATTGGTATCAGATGGGTATAGATTTTACGTCTAGCTATATATAGATATATATATGTATATATTTATATATATACATATATATATTTATATATCCTTGGATAGTATTTGTATGATTTCTGTACCTAGGTGCTCTCTTCTATGGAATGAAAATGTCGAATGTTCCAAAAGCACAATCATTCTTCTGACAATTCAGATGTGTACTGTGACAACACAATATTATTCTTTATTTGTTAGAACAGTCTTTTTATAACAGGCCATAGAAAATCAATCCTGAAGTTCCTTTTGTGTGATTTTAGTTCTTGAAGTGTGTTTGTTGGTGGAAGTAAACTTTTGAAATACCTTTCTTGGAAGGCATAGACATATTGGTAGAGTTTGGTTGTTCTCATCAAATCAGTTCAAATGCTGAAGATGTCCCTGGATAATCCTAGCATTCCAGTTTTATACAACTAATTCTGAAGTCTAACAATGCTGTTCCAGTCAATTGGTGCCTGCTAAATTGGAGTTAGCATAAATAAAGATAATGGGCACAATTTATTCGACCTTCCTTTTGAGAGGTAAAACATTTTTAGTCAATTTTCTTGCTTAAGAGTTGATGAAACATTACTTAATATTTCCTGAGCACTCTTGGTACATTCAGAGAAATGGTCAAACGGGCCAGAATTGTTTAGTGATTTTTATTTTATTTTTCCCTTTCTGAAATAATTGATACGTATGTTTCTGGAAGTAGCCAACGTTAATGAAAATCAAAGAGTTTAAATAAATAAGTAATGTCTCCAAGGCTCAGTTCCATATCTTTTCTAGAGGCTGGTGACTGTCTCACCATTTTTATTGGTGAAGCAAACACAAACTGAATTCCTGTGTTCTTGGTGTTTACTTTTGCACCCCAAACAGTAACATAGTATGTTTCAATTAAAAGGAACCCCGGAGCAAAAATGTGTTAGAGTCAGGAGTAGAGGCAGAGTGTCATTATCTTGCAGGCACAGCAGTAGAGATAATGAACAGCTAAGAAGACCGGACAATAGAATGTGAAGTATGGCTTGTCATGAAGCTGTCAATAAAGTCAGTTCACTTTCCATTAAAAGGGGCTGTGAAACTTCAGGGCTGTACTGTGGAGCCCCAGGTGTGGGGGTGCAGTGACTAAAAGAAAAGTGGCCTGAGAGCATCTGGTACTTTTATAACTGACTTAATGTTTTGCCACTTATCCACAGCTTTCAATCAGTTGATTACAGCAACTAATTTCTTTTATCCTGTGAGTGGGTGGTTTGGATCCACTCGTTGTTGCTTTGACCTTGAAATAATGAATCCCTCCAGTGTTGTTTCCCTTTGAGAAAATTTTCATAGCTCTTCTTCACTATAGAAAGTAAGCTTGAATGAGACTTGGAATTCTTTTCTTGCTGGAAGATGATAAGATAATTTCTAAGTTACAATGCTAAATTCTGGTGTAGAATGAGCTGAAGAAAAATTGGCTTTGCGTGAAAATGTTGATTTACATGTATAAGCATTTCCAACATACAAATACTAGATATAAAAACACCCAAAGAATCTAGAAGGGCTGGAGCAATAGTATAGCAGGTAGCATGATTGTCTTGCAGTCAACTTGGATTTGATTTCCTATACCCCATAGGGTCTCCCAAGCTCACCAGGAGTGATTCCTAAACAAACAGTCAGAAGTAAGTGCTGAGCAATTGAGTATGCTCTCACTAAAAAAAAATGTAAACCTAAAAAAATCCAGATGAATCTTTCAAATGAATTTTCACTCTTATTCTACACAAAGTTTTCCCATGCTCCATAAATAAAGTACCAATTTTGCAAAACTCTTCCTAAGCCAAGAATGCATACCGATACAAGGAGAATTAGTTTATACAGAAAAAAATAATTGAGCATTTCTGGGCCTCTCCAAATAATGTACTAGGTCATACAAAAGACCCCAAATAACCTGTAGAATCATTATAAGAAAACTTCAAATCTAAATACATTTAAAAAGGCAATGCAAGAATGATTCAGTTAATTCCATGCTGGAATAGGAAGACCGGGGGGAAGAAAGTTAGTGGGACCATTTTCTTTCCTACTTCTGCTCACTACTTCTAAACACCTTTTTTAAAATCACCACAGAGAGTTCTTTTCACTTTCCCTCTTTTGCAGTAGAAAAGCAAATCTTCATATTTCTAATTAGGGCTAGATAGTACAGATGATAAGGCATTTCCTTTGGATGTGGCTCATCCCTGAATACTTTGAGATGTGACCTTTTAATAAACAGCCAGGAATAACATCATGAAAACCACTACACATAGGCAAATACCCCAACAACAGATCACCCTCACATTCTGGCTAAGATTTCTCAAAGTATATGTATGGACCAAGATAGGATTAAAACACTTGCTTTGCACATAGTCAACCCTAGTTTGATTACTGGTACTGCATGTGTTCTTTAAGCAGTACCAGGTGTGATCCCTGAGCACAGAAACAGGAGTAAGTCTTGTTTACTTGAGTATTATGTGATCTTCTTCATAGCAAGAAACATTGAGAAAGGAAATTTATGCTTGGTGATAGAAAGGATCAAGGAAGAACTCATCTATTTTTTTGTTCATTATCATACTCACAGACTAGCCCTGGTTTATCTGTTTCATACCTGGAGACATGTGAATGATGTACCAGGTTTGTGTTCTGACATAGAAATTGGAATCCCCAGATTCTCTTAGGAGAAAAGGAAACTAGAACAGAGAACAGAACAGGCAGAGTAACAAAGAGAAAGGTTTTCCATTTGAAAAGAAAGACCTGGGATAATTTTGCAAGCCAGAAAAAAGCCAGACTAACTGGCTCCCTTGGTACTTCAAACCAGTTTTCATCTCTTAACCATCTAGACCTCAGGAATTAATTTTGAAGTCTTTTGTAGTAGGTCTGGTGGAGTTTCCTTGCCAGATTCTGCTGTAAAGTCCAATTGGTGAATCTATTGTAGATTATAGATATTGGGGAATGGGCAATGGGAGGCCCCCCGTGGTGAAGCTCAGGAGATTCCTTAGAGTCCTCTTTGGAGGTTCTTGGCCAGTTGGTCGAGCAGTTCCATGTCAGGCTCCATAAATGCAGTATTTGTCAGGGATTCCTTAGATCACTGGGCGCTTTTATGAAGGCTTTGGAAACCTTCAGAAATGGACCCAGTTTTGCTTCAGACCACATGGTACGAGGAATCAATCTGTGATTGACTGCTTGCAAGGCTCAGGGATTACATGTGCTGCTTTCTGTCCCCATATTGTGTGTTTCCCAGTTTTGAAGAGCTGCTTCACTTTTCATAGTCCTTGGATAAGAAAAATCTCTGTTGTTCTCCTGTTACTTGGAGTCTTGTCTTCCTGAGGTCATAGAGTAAGTTCACATCTTTGGAATCTATGTATTCCATGGGTTCAGGGGTGACTCTAGGCAGGTACACTGTCAATATTTTTTGTACCAAAGAAAAAAATGTAAAAAAAACGTAAAATGACATTTGCATGATTACTTCTTAGTAATCTAGGACCAAATAAATAAAAAACATTTTTTCTTAATGAGTACCAATGATATCATTTAAACCTCAAACAGTGACTCTAATCACATTTATATCTTGAGAAATAAAAATGATCACAAATTGATTTACTGACCTATTTTCTTCAAAGAATTTGCCTTTATTTTGGTAATAAGCAATAAGAAGTAAATTTGTATGTTCCTGATAGTGGGCCATGCTTAGGGGTGAAGAGCAAACTGATAGCATTGGTGAGGAAATATCACACTGAGTGGGGTTGATGTTGTAAAATCAAATACCTGAAATAATAAATAACTGAAAAATTTGATGTTAAAAGAAAAAAAAAGTTCTTTCAGTGGAAGGAATGATTTGGAACCTGGTAAGCAAAGTCCACTTGATAATATAATAATCTGCGCATTTAAGGGTTTTGAGACCATGGTCCCTAGAAGAAAAATTAGAAAAGAGAAAGAGGAAGCAGAAGAGTATTATAGAGACAGGATAGGAATGAGGGTTTGGGACTGTTGACTGGAGAAATTGGTGGCATAAATACTGTGAAAGAATGGGTGTTTGAACATTGCATGATTAAACTATCAGCAATTTTCTAACTCCATATATCATGGTGATTTAATAAAATACATTTTATTAATTTTTTAATATTTTAAAATATTTGCAATGCTGTGGAAATTCGAATGTAAAAGATATGTGAGAATATGCCACAATGGTTGACACTTGGTTAAGGAAAGAAAAGTGAACCTGCATAAAAATAAAACAGCAGGGGCCTGAACAATAGTAGGTATAGCAGATAAGGCATTTACCTTACACATGTCAGACTGGGTAATCCCATATATGTCTTTCGAGCTTGCCAGGAATAATTTCTGAGTGGTCAGATAGAAGTGATCCCTGGGCACCTCTGGGTGTAACAACAACAACAGCAACAAAACAGAAAAAGAGGAAGGATGGAAGCAAAGATGGAAGAAAGGAAAGGATAGAAGGAAGAAAGAAAATAAGGAACAAATGAATGAATTAATAAATGAATAAAAGATATCAGGGCAGAAGAGATAGTATATGTAGTAGAGTGCATGTTACCTTAAATACAAGGCCCAGTTTTTGATCTCTGGCACGTAATGACACATGGGAGATATGGAATGCCCCTGCCCCAGTACTTCTAGGATAGCCTTGGAGTCCCCAAGCAACACCAGGCATGTCTCCTATAAAATAAAAACAAGCTCACATCACTTCATATATGGATTCAACATTGACATCTAGGAGAACCTAAAGAAACAAAACATGGAATGTTGTGCTAGCAATAACTATAATTATAAAATGTATTACAATAGGGTGTAAAAATGTTTTTTAAGTTAAAAAAAAGTGTAGGCAATGGAGCCGGAGTGGTGGCACAAGCAGTAGGGTGCTTGCCTTGCACGTGCTAACCTAGGACAGACTGCGGTTTGATCCCCCAGCATCCCTTATGGTTCCCCAAGCCTGGAGTGATTTCTAAGACCATAGCCAGAGTAACCCCTGAGCGTCATCAGGTGTGGCTCAAAAAACAAACAAAACAAAAATTAGACAACATGATTGGTAATATTCTGGAGTCTTGACTTGAGACTTACTAGGTTCCTATGTGGTACCATTGTTTTGGCCTGTTCTCAAGTTGAATCCTACCTTTAAATGGTTTTGTCAGAAAGACCAGGGAATTTGGGAGCTTAAGTGGTGTGTGTTTGTGTGTGTGTGTGTGTGTGTGTGTGTATAGAATTTATGTTTTATCCTGTCATGTATTTCTTTTTTGTCACTATTGGCTAAGTTCCCCTTTTGATGACCGGTGGTTTTTAATTTGAGCCAACAATCCCTACCATTTTACCATATTTAAGAGCATAGCAAATAAAGTGAGGATAAATTCGTAGTTAATATTAAAAATTCAAGAGCTGAATGGGGGCAAGGTGTCATTTTTTTCCTTCTAAAATATCTGCAAAATCTGCTTATTACCAGCTTCCAACTCCACAGTTCTCTTAATAGCCAGAAAGTAAGACAAACGGATGCATATTTAGCCACGTATATATTCACATGCAGAAAGCTTGGTAGAGTTCAGATTTCGGATTGGAATTCAACTTTTCCCCCTATTAAATGCCAGCCAGGCGAGTTGCATTAATGACTGTGGTTCTGTTTGAATGTAAATGGGGGACATCTGGCGATATCAGGAGATCAAACGTTGGGTGTCTGCGTGATGACTCTCATCTGTTTGTCACTCAGCAGGTGTAATGGATGGGAGACATGCAGGCTCTTTGCCCAAGCTAATGTACAGCCCTCATAGACGGAGGGCACAAGCTCCCCTTGCTATTTTAATGAATCTCATCCCAAGAGAGGTGTCCAGACACTTTGCACCACCCCAATTTCTGTTGTCAAGTCATCCCCTTTCTAGCCAATGGGTATTTCCCTTGTCCTGTTTCAACAAACTTTCACAGCCCAATTTGTTATTCGGAAATTTATGGAAAATATATGTTAAAGTGAAAAGGGTACATTGTGCAGAAAAGGGAAGCAGCTTGTAAGCATATCATTATGCGTCAGCCACGGGGTCTGCAGATGGCACTTTTACTCAGGAATGTGAGCGGTGCCAAGAGCTCAACTCTAAATACATTGAAATCACATATCTTTACTTAAAAATGGAGTATTTGGGAAGGAAGAGCGGATGATATTTAAGTGCACAAGTGGCATTCTTTTGTTCCCCATATAATAGAGCCCTTTACAAAAGTCATTGCCATCTAAGCGTGTAGTAAGCCTATGATTCCGCAAACACCCCCCGAGGATTTAGTCACAGTGTATACAGCTCAGTTCTTAATAGGATTAGCCATTGAGGTAGCACCTTGCTAGGAGAGCAACTCTTGAAATATCCTCACCATTATCGAAAATGAAAGGATTTGTTTTTGATTACGATGTTCAAGGGCAACAGCAAACCTTTGTTTTGCATGTTAGAATAGTAACAAAACTTATCATGACATACGGGCTTCTTATTTTAATTGAAAATAAATTTAGTGCTTTGCCGGTGCCAATCTTTAATTAGTAGGAGAGTCATGAAAGGGATAAAGACATTTGTTAGCTACTTAATGTAATAAATTTCTGGTAATTTATTTTGTACTGTAGATATCATGATGATTTCTTGTTTGGAGCAAGCCTATGTACTTTACTCTTTGAGATATTTTACTTTAAAGAATACAGTAGGTGAGACTGAAAACATTAATAACCAGATGATTTTTTTTCTGTTTCTTTGGAAGAGTTTTATTATTCATTCCAGCAGTATACAATTAAATTTTAGCTTTAAAATTGATCTTGAAAGTGAATTCTTAATTTTAATTGATACTATTATATTTAGCAGTAATACACTGAAAATGGGAATCATTTGTTATTTGAATATTCTCCGTGATTTCAATTTTCTAGAACTTGAATCTGTTTCATGATTAGAAACAAAAAACTTACTATTTGTTTTATGACATCTTAAATTTTCAAAAAATTGCAAACACAAATAATCTGTTTTTTTTTTATCATTTTCTTATTCATTCTTTTATCTAGAATTTTCCCATATGTATCCCTTCAGTTTCAAAAGGCTCTCATTGATTTATATGTGCTTGTAGGAAGGAGATAATGATTGTAAGTGTACATGTGAACATATTTAAGAAGTATGAATGAGAGGATATATTTCTTCTTAAAGTAATACAATTTCATTTTTCCCCAGTCAACTACAATTAACAGAGCAATGGCTGTTAATATATGAATCAACAAACATTCACTTGTAGTTATTCTTATATTAAAAAATTAATTATAATTGAGAAAATTGATTGAGGATTAGTAAGGACTGATAGAGTGCATTTTCAGATATGCTAAATTCCACGAAAATTTGTACATAGACTAGCTAGATCAATTCTATGAATTTATCTGTGAATTATAACCTATTGTAAAAATGTGTCAACCACCAACAGTACTAAGTATTCATGTATTTGGAAATCAATTTTTTTACAAACTACTTTCCTATCTATCATCTCTCTCTCTAAATATATATATATATAAATGTATATATATATTCCTTGGGTTCTTTTATATGTTTATAACTTTTGGTAAATGCTGTTTTTTATCTATAATCTGTGTTTCTTTTTTCATTCTGGCTTGTTCCCTTGATCTCTTGAATAATCCTCTCTGGGTGGTAAGAACAAGTAGTTGGAGGTGAGGAGGGTTCAGTTCCTCCCTATCATGGAGGTGTGTGGGGGGAGGTAAAACATCATAGGTAGGTAGGTAACATTATGAGTAATTAATTGTTGAAGAGGACCATGTTTGAATAAAATAATTTTCTTATGAACAGAGTTCAAATACAATAAATACTATATTAACAAAGAGACTTAGTCTGGAACATACGTTAGGAAAATCACATGTTGGACACTTTTTAATTATTTTAAAAGCGTTCTTATGTTGTGCTGTATTTCTTCATCTCTCCATATTGAAAAGAGAACAGGACACTTTTATATTTCATTGCAAAGCAAGTGCCCCAGAATGTTGCAATATAAATCAAATCCTAAGTAATATCTTTCAACAGCTTTAATTATTTCTTAACAATTTAAAACATTTTTGTAATAACCATTTTTAAAAGAGATCATATAAAATTCTCAAAGTAAAAATAAACCTCATTAGAAAAAAATTCACAGCTTCTGTAAAAGAGTCTGTTTATACCAATTTATTCTAAAAAGTAGTATATTCTGAAAACTATTCAGCAAATAAAAACATTCCTTATACAATCTAGTACTCTTTGATTGCACTATAGGCTTCCATACAAGTGCTATTTTATATACTTTAGTAAAAGCAAATGAACCTCAAATACCTATGAATTAATTATAATTAGTGACTGATTTAATGTTTTCTTCTGCATTTCTTTTTATATGTATCCCTATGTAGCACACATATTCTAGGCATATGATACACAATTATTAGTTCAAGTCAAAGTGATTCTCTATAAAATTGGCCTCATAATTATTCGTTCTGAAAATGAACATGGAAAGAGTGCCTATTTTACAAACTCAAGTAATTTCTGTATCGGATAACCCTTAAGCAAAATAAGATTTGGCCCTTTCAAATTGCTTAATGAATTGGTTTTACATGGAGTAGCTTTATAAACTTCTGCAGAATATTTTTTTATTGAAACCTTCAAGCATGAGCTTTAGCTCACAGATTCCCACTTTTAAATATTGAAAGTACAGTTGTGTTTTCTCTGGCTTGGTACATCTTTATGATCGAAACCATGTATTCTGCATCGAATTATGTTAGAATTTGACAGATCATGTGAAAGTCTGTATATGGAAGATGATTCAAATTAATTGAAATGTTATCCTAAAAAGTGAAAATCCGGAGGCTCTGTATATTGCAAGATGGAAATTTTTTGACTAGAAGGAGTTTAGAAGAAATACAATATATATAAAATAAAATATATCATATAAATAGAAACAGGCTGTTTTAAATCTAGCCTAAATATATTGTGTTACTTTCCTGTCTCTATAATTCCTTTGCGATATTGGTCTGATTCATTAAACATTATGTGTAGAGAATTAGCCTTGATCATAAACTCAATCCCAGAGAACCTTCAAGATCTTTGAGAAATTTGGGGGGCCTCTCTGTGTTTTGAAAAGCTAATCCTCTGGACTCTATGCTCCTATGTTCTGACTTAGCTATCTTGGGAATATCAGTGCATTATCAAGTAGAATTTGTGAACAGCAGCACTTAAAAATTTGTCATTAAAAGCAAATAAAACAGAAGCTCCTCTTCACTTCCCCAGAGACCCAAGAACCCCATCCATAACCCAGCAGAGGGTCTGCACAAAAGAGTTCCTACTGCGTTCTTTCTGATGAAACAAGTGAAGTGAAACAACCATCTTAGCTTTCTCAGAGAGACGTTTTTATGGATCGGTATTGCCTTCTGAGTTATTCTTGCTTGGTAGCTTTCCTGTAATGTGTCTTCTTATGTGACCTTCTGGTGTGTCTTACTCTGGAGCAAAGTTTCAGGATTATTGCCCCTTCTTGAACAGATGACTTCATGCTTTACTGTATTAGCAAAGGCAGAGAAAGACACCAATTCTCTTTCTCTGATATTATCACCATCTAGAAAAAAGTTGTTTAGTAGAGCTCTAATGTGATCCACATATGTTATTTTACAGTTCCTAGTAAACACATCCATCACAAATAGAAATAAGGAAACTTTAAAAATTAATTTCGATGACTTATCTAGTTGAGTATATCAAAATATTTTATTGTACCAACCAATATTAAATATTATTGAGGTATTTTCATGTTCACATTAAGATATGTGAAAAGTTAGGTGTGTTTCACAGTTCATGCCATTGAGCCCCAGCAATTTTTTTTTTTTTGGTTATTGGGCCACACTCAGTGATGCTCAGGGGTTACTCCTGGCTATGCGCTCAGAAGTCGCTCCTGAATTGGGGGACCATATGGGAACCAGGGGATCGAACCGTGGTCCATCCTAGGCTAGCGCAGGCGAGGCAGGCACCTTACCTCCAGCGTCACCACCTGGCAATGTTTTTAAGTGTTTGAAGACCAAAGGTCCTGGGTGGTTATGGATACTCTAATGGATGGTAGAGAGCTTAAGCTTGATGTTTGCTACGTGGATCAGAACTGAATAGAATATTTGTCAAATGAATGAAGGATAATACTTGACAGGTTTAAGCATGCTACATCAGCAAGATTATTAATGTTCTGCATGGTAAAACAGTAAGATCCAAGTGACTCATCAAATTTTCTTATTTAACAATAAACAGATCTTCACTTCTGATTTGCAGGATTTCTTTATTGTACTAGGATTGATGTTCTTAAACTGTGAGATAGTGAAAATAAAAACAAAAATGCTTGTGGATTCAAAAATTTATTCAGTTGAACTCATTTTATTTTCTTCTGTAGAAAAAAAGTCATATCCTTCTGTTTTATGTCTGTAGAAATCTTTATTTCTATTCATTAGAAAGCAATCGATTCATTTGCATTACTGATCTCCCATTCTTCACATTGTAATATCATTTTCCTTATATCTAAAGGGAAAATTGGTGATATATTTTAAGCATAGAAACTTAATTTCCATTAAGGAAATTGGTAGTTTGGATGAAGATAACAGCATATTGCAAGTCTATTCCTATTGTCTAGATTTTTATAGATTTTTTAACATTATTTCATTCTGTGGCATTACATAGAATTTGTTGACTATCTTTTACTTAATTTTTCTTATTTATATGTCTTATGGTGAAAAAATTCATCTGGATGATGCAGTTGTAAACATCAATATACTATTCTCCAGATGGCAATAGTATTTAATTAATTTGTATTGCTCATTGTATAAAATATTTAAATAAGAAATATTAGTCCTCCAACTTTCTAGAACATTAAAGACATTAAATGGCAAGTTAAAATAATTTGCCTAAGCTAAAGACCTGGATTTGCTTTTGCTATTAATCTATAAAATGAATTTCTATTATAGAAAGAAGTTTTGAATAAAAATAGGTGGCATTGTCCTACTTTTTTTTTTACAATTTTACCTATATCAGATAAATTTATTCATAAGGAGATATATAGAAGAAGGATTCTCAGCAAAATGTAAATAGCAGTTAATACTGGGTAATGAGATTTTATTTCCTAGTGTTATTGAGAAATAAATATAGGCTTTTGTAATTCTTTGTTTGTTTAATAGTTCTTAGGTTCTTTTTAATAGTACCATTTGTTTATAGTAATACTATCAAATATTCTGAATAACTTTAAAAATACAGTTTTTTTAACTAATTTTCATTGTGACCAAAGTGAATTGCAAATCTTTCACAGTAATATTGAAGGTACATGGATAAAATTATCTATTGAATAGTAGGCATACTTATTTCATAAAAATATTTTATTTTGTTTTATAATTTAACTAATAGGTTACATATATTTTTGGGGGACACACCAATAGTTTTCAGGTATCACTTTAGTCTCTGCCCAAGGTCCCTCCTGGTGATGTTCACACACCAGTTTTCATGTTAGGGAGCAAAACAGGAAATGCCTTTCTAGCTGTACTATCTTCTGGGTCCCAAGTACTACATTTTAATCACTATGAAAATTTTATAGAATATATTATATGTATTAAAAGATATAGATAGATACAAGTATAATATAAATAAAAACAATAAATAATATTATTTGTGACTTTATTATCTAAAATGATACTAATATTGATGAGTAAAATGTACTTGTCAAATTCATTGTACTTATTCATTTGACAAATATTCATAAACCATCTGAAATCAGGGGTGAGTTTTATATTAAAGAAATGCATTTCTATCAGTATAATTTTATTTTATAAAAGTAATAACTGGCATTTATTGTATTTCCACTCGTTCTATTAATGAATTATCTATGTAATCATTAATAACTGGAGTCAGTGTTCTTTTCTAAGGATATAGAGCATTATAACTTACATTAGGTTACTAGTCAATAAATTTGTCTGTCTCCTGTTAAACTCTGTGATTTAATCATATTGCTGTACAAAACCCTCTCTGGGAGAAAAAAAGACAAGAATTTTCTTTTGTTTTGCATTCTAGTAGAAAACTGTTCAATTTATAATCACAGTGACATAGAATAGCATTGCAGATAACATGTTCCTAGTGTCTCATATTGTCATTATTATAAAGATGTCTTAGTTTCGGGCTTAAGAGATATTAGAGCAGACTACGAACTGGCCTTGCACGTGGCTAACTTAGATTCAATTCCTGGCAACCCCATTCCCTGAACTTTGTCAAGAGTGATCTCTGACCAGTACCATGCACACATCTGTTGTTGAGACTGGATTTTATAATTGTGTACTATTTCTAATTTTAAAAGTAAATTTTTTCAACCCAGGGACCAATCTTGTTAAGACTAGTCTTATAATTTTATTTAGCAATAAAATAGTAAAGTGTGACCCTTAATCTCATTGAAGACTAATGACTGAGATAAAAGGATCAAAACTGCACAAATGAGTAAACAGGCTTGATTATAAGGACACCTAATTATTACAAAGTAGGATATAATTAAGTGCTAAAGTTGTGCTGTAGAAGACTAAATAAAGACCACAAAGTTTCTAAGGATGGATATCAAAGAACCATATTGCTTTGCTAAACTTTGATGGCTAAGTTGAAACCATGTAAACAAAAATTAGAAAACAGTGAAAGCAAAGCAAGTTCCAATTAGGCTTTAGCTTCCTATCTAGTCTTGTCGATCTGTTATTTAATGGCCTAGTCATGATTTGACATTTGTCACTAAACATCCCCATCCATAGCAAGCAAGATAACATAGCAATAACTATGTGTTGATCATTGGCTGTTTACCTGCTCTGTGCCAGTGCCTCCAACTTCAATGAGTTCTATGCTCTAGGATCAGAGGGATGAAGGAAACGCAAGTGACTGTGTTTATTAGTGAACAATGCAATGTAAACTCACGTTGATGTGTTTTAAGGGTCACTGCCTACACTACATTTTGGGGAGACCTCTTTCTGGAATATTAGGAATGTTAGCCCTATATTTTATTACACATTATTTAGCTAAGCAGTATTCGTTAGTCTTTCAGTGCCTGGAAATAGACTCCTTTCTACATACTTACTTCCACAGCAGACTGGACTGGGAATTATCACTGGTGATTTCCCTGTGCATAAGGGTCTTTAGGACCCCAATAGAAATATTTTGGATAAGAGAGGGCTCTGTTTTTGTGGTGACTTTTAGTACTCTTAGTCTTTAAGAAGGGAGTGGCATGAACAAGACGAGGAAATGACAGGCCTATCTTTTATTGTTGTCTCCTTTGTTGACCAAAATAGATCTTGTGTTAACTCCAATACCTTGGAGATTCTATGAATTGCCCCTGTGTTTCTCCTTACTATTTTTGTTTTCCTGGGCAGTGGAGGAAGGAACCTAAAAAATCCTCCATGTCTTTTTATGGTTTCATTTAATAGGGAGCCTTGTGTGGTGAGGAAGACCTCAAGACTTTTCAGAAAGTTCTTCATTGATGAGCCCAAATTTTGTATTGATGGCATTCCAGATATGAGACTTTGGGCTGGTCATTACAGCAAGACCAGCTGACCTGTGTTAATAAGGTATATTATAAGGAACTGAACTAAAATATCCATGCCTCCCCTCTTCCCTTCACTCCCTTCCCCTTCTCCTCCCTTTTTCCCCTACCCTCTCCCCCTCTCCTGTTGCCTCCTCTCTTTTCTCCTTTCCCCTCCCCTCCTCTTCTCTCCTCTCCTGAAAGGAGGTATCCTTTCTCCTTCCTCTCCCTTCCCCTCTACTCCTTTCTTCTCACCTCTTATCTCACCTCTCTTCTCCTCTTTCCTTATTGCTTCTCTTATTTCCTTCATCCCTTATTTTTCTCCTCCCCCAGCCTTTCCTCTTCCACCTTGGTTTTCTTCCTTTTCTATTGTTATTGGTTCAGTGATAGCAGATACACATTTTATTTTGGTGTCTGAGCACGCATGGACAACAGCACTCCCTAGCAGTGATACTCTTGTTTTGGCAAGAAGTGCAAATAGCAGTATTGCTTGGAATATGGTGTGGTGCTGGGGAATTGAACTATGGCTTCCTGAACTCTAAGTGATACCTTTTCTGACATTCACAAGGTGCCCTGATGCATTTTATATTTTACTTATCTTTTATTTTTTATTTATTTACTTATTGGAAACATCTGCTGTTGCTCAGAGGTGATTCCCTCTTAGTGCTCAGGGGAATTTGTGTGGTAACCAAGATCACACCTGGGTGCTCTGTGCTGTAACACAGAACATGTACTATAATATTTTGAGCTGTCTCTCCATCTTCAAGTTGTATCTTCATTTTCCATAGAACTTCTATGAAATAGATGCTATCATTTTCTCTTTCTCAGGCGGTAAAAGCATGTTATTTACCAATTGCAATTTGTAATGGGGCCAGTAGGACTCCTAATGTTCTAATGTCTTTTGACACATTTCTTGACCACGGCACTTACCCATGCTTTCTCAGGGCCATGTTTGTGGGTCTGTGTATGGGAGTCCCCTATGGCTGATTCTGTGAGGTTCTGTGTGAGAGAGTCCTCTACAGCTAAGTGTGCATATGGTCAGGCTGTGGCTCACAGTTAGTCACAGTTGTTGTTTTGTAACTGGCCTTCTGTGACTATGAGGAGCTACTGACACAATAGCCCTTTGTACCTACATCCTGTTCAACAGTCAGAGGAACAGCACAATCTGAATATTTTTTTTATTTTAGAGACCTGTTGAATGTGTTCACTTTATTTGCCACCCAGGAAGCTGTATGACTGTAGGTGGCTGACTGTGAGGAAAGTTGGAGGCATTAAATGAAGCACCCAGTGGGAGAGAAGGGGGCTTTCTGGGGATCGGATACTTGACATACTTTTTCTGACTACCCTACATCCCTACCAGTCAAACAAAGATCTTTGACCCCACTCCCAGAAGAAAAAATAGGTTTAAATTGAATTGTTGGAAAAAATGAGGTGCAAATCTTATGGATGAGCACCCTATAAATGAGGAAGTAAAAATGATCGTTTTGTAAATGTAGAGATCAAACTTACAGCCTGTGTTGCTAGAAAGATGAATTTAAACTATTCTCTTGCACTAATAATGTGCATTTCAGTGTTTAGAGTATTAAACACCATCAGACTTGAAGAATAATAAATGGGCAAATGATGCTGGCAGTTTTGTATCTTCATGCTAATGTGTGCCATCATCAAAATGAGTGAACCAATTAATATGGTTTATATCATATTTTGTATTTTCCTTTTGAAAGATATTCTAATGGGTAAGGTATGTAACCTCGCTTATTTAGCTCCTAATTCGGAATTCTTCACATTGAAAAGATGTATGGTATTTATTTGCATTTTTATTATTTTCTTGTTTTAGATGCTCATTTGATTCTTATCTATTTTCTTTCTTTCTTGCAGTTCCATCTAGCTATTTATCGCCTAAGCAGTTTGGAGCTTGTTTCATCTCTAGGCTGGGCTTTGGAGCGCTTCAGTGAAACGAGCTGAACTGCGACCCGAGGTGCCACACTTTCGGTGAGTGGAGTCACAGACACAGCTTTCGTGTTTTGATCTACCTTGAGTTGTTTTTGGCATCATTGCCAAAGCATGTGTGTACCAAGCACAAAACAGGACTGGTGTGGCTTTGAACCAGAAAACTAGCTTTTGTTTTCTTCCCTCTTTTCTTATGATCCTAAGTCATTTGCTCTACCATATTCTTTCTCCAAATCTTCTGTTGGCTCTTCCCCCCCACGTAGCACACTTGTGCCTTTACAGTATCACTGTTTGGTGTCTCTATCTCCAGTATATTCTGATCTTTAGTTCCCTGACTCTTGAAATATTGACTGTCACACTTCCTCCATGGGGATAAAAAAAAAAAACTTCTGCTTATGAATAGTTGAGTCGCATAGCATTGTATTGTAGAGTTCAAGTCCATTATAAATGGAAAAGCTTGTTATCCTTGATATTTAATTTATACTGTCCATAAGACTATAGACAGTAAGAAAGCCAGTAAACCTTTGATAGAGTCTCAGGTAAATTCTTTGATTTTGATTCTCCTTGAATGGGCATCCTCCATAAGTTTGTACAGTACCTAGCACTGTACAGTAAATGCCCTTCTAAGATTCATTCTAATGACACCTAGTTAACTTGTTTAGTGTAGTCTTTTGCTTTTTAGATTTACTTTTGCATTTTTACTGGTGAAATTCGACCAAGGTAGTTGAGTTTGGAGTGATACAGCGAAAGAAGTTGTAAAGGAGAAAAGGAAAGCATTCTGGGAAAAGGGCATCCGATTGAGTTGCAACAGTAGTTGTGAAGATTTTGTTTGTAATAATTTGAGTATGTATAGAGACTTGGTGGTCAAGGATAAGTTCTGAGAAGAGATACACTACAGATTCAAAAGTGAGTAGGTGGATGAATGGAAAAGAAAGTGTGTGTAAATGAGGTGATAAGTTAAAAATGGGTTTTAGTTGGGTACATTGAAACAGCTTAGGAAGTACTTATGGGATAGGTAACATAATACTGAAATGAAAATTTCAAAGTGATGAATCAAATGATGCAGAATGGTCCATATACTGGTGCTTAACTTGTATCAGGAATAATTGAAAGTATTAAAACATCTATACCACTTCACTGGCATATAAATTGAAGTAAAAGACACTTTTTCCCATTTTTTGTATTTTGGGGAAGCTACACCCTGCAGTGCTCAGGGCTTAATACCAAAAGGTACTTGGGGAATCATATGGAGTAAAAAAAACCAGGTCAGCCACATGCAAGGCTAGCACCCTATTCCAAAAGACACTTATTTGAGAGATCTTCTTCACCTAGACCCTCATTTCCCATATTTTACTTGCTCTCTCCTTATGTTATTCTCGATATGTGACCGGAGAGTAGAGGATCTCCTATTAAAGCAGTAGTAGCACATTTTTAGATATTTTTATTGTTCTTCATTTTGATGAATGGAGTACGATTGAATAACAATTGAGCAAATCTTCGCATTCTCTGAAGCTCCTGTTATGCAAATGGTGTTAAAGGGACATTTTGTTTAGAAGATTCCAGGATTCCAGGGTTGCAAAAATCACAGAGCAGGTAAGCTCCATTCTAGAAGTATCACTCATGCTTTGGTCTGTCTTCAAAGCTTGTGCTCTATCTCACCCTGCTTTTGTGTTCAAGTAAAGAGTGCTCAGGACATGTTGACAGACATTGATCTTGTACAAAAAGAGGTGCATGGTGACACAGAGTTAAAGTTCACACAGCGCTGTGATCGCCTGCTGGCTTCCCTCTCTCAGTACAAGTGTGAGATCACAGCAGTGCTCAGGCTTGGTGGGACCCATCCCAGAAGTGTATTGCCTCTTAGAGAGAATGAGGTTTGGATTTAAGAGTTCAGAGGACTTTCCTGGCCAAGTTCCACAAAAGACCACATCTGCATCTTCTCTTCTCCTACTCCCCACCCCAGGATCTTAATGTTAGACTCTTGAAGTTTGGGAGAGAGGAGTCTTGGGTGCTTGAAAGGAGTCTTGGGTGCAGGAAAGCAAAATCATGCAGAATAATGCAATGGTTTGGTAAGATTGAGTAAAGGCTACATAGTTTAGAAAGTTGCATGACATATATATATATATATATATATATATATATATATATATATAAACAACACTAGCCTGACTGTTTTGAAGTTTTCCATGATCTCATATGTTCTGCTATCAGCTGGTAAAGACGGGTCCTCATAATGTACAGTTGGTCAATAAAATTTATTTTGAATTTTGGTTAAAGGGCAAGTTGGCATGGAGGCCATGTTCAGATTCTAAAAAGCTAGAAAAAGAAGTTTCCTCTCACTAACTCTGTAGTGTTCTATCTTATCTTCCACTGAACCCGTTTTCAAGAAATGCTTACCAATTCCTGAGAAAAACTGCAATATTTCTGCCCTCTGCTGTTTATGAATTGTCATTTTCAGCCTTACTGGAATAAGGGGGAGCAGCTTTACCACACAGCTGGGTAGGTTGGCAGTGTGAACAAATGTTAGTCCAGATGTTGAGTTTCCTCCCAGAACACCGCTGGCTTTTCCCATCTCAACTTTGCCTGGTACTTAAACTTTGAAATGTGACTCTCTTTGCTTTTAAGAAAGTAGATTGCATTTCTAGTCACTAACCTATCTTAATTATGCTCATGTGACTGCCATTCCTTCTTTCCTTTCTTCCTTCCTTCCTTTTCTTTCTTTCTCTTTCTTTTCTTTTTTCCTCTCTCTTTGCTTGAATATACTATAGAAAATATAATTTATGTGCCAGCTTAGATTCATAGAAAAGTTGAACTTTTAATATAGATTCTGA
Organism: Crocidura indochinensis; assembly: GCA_004027635.1. NCBI lineage: Eukaryota > Metazoa > Chordata > Mammalia > Eulipotyphla > Soricidae > Crocidura > Crocidura indochinensis. Next base: position 22 of record PVKC010005533.1, on the reverse strand, counting down.
TAGGTCGAGGGTGGTAATAGCT
>PVKC010005532.1:18918-33193 GCA_004027635.1 Crocidura indochinensis | reverse complement strand
ACGCCTTACCTCCATGCTATCTCCCGGGCCCCCAGGAGCAATTTCTGAGTATGGAGCCTGGAGCCGAGAGTAATCCCTGAGCACTGCCAGGTGTGACGCCCATCCCCCAAAAAACAATTCTTGTCCAAGATGATCATTTTCAACTATCATTGTCATAATAATAATGATATTTTGCCCCTAACTGCACTCTCCAAGTACTTGTGGAAACTTCATACCATGCCATGGATTGGACTTTCTGTCCCTTAACTCTGTTGTCTTTGATATTATTACCATACTATTTTTCCCCTTATATCCCACAAATGAGTGAGGTTATTCAATGTCTATCACTCTCCCTCTGACTCATTTCATTAAACATAATACTCTCCATATCCATCCATGTATAAACTTATTTCATGATTTCATTTTTCCTAATAGCTGATCAGTATTAGATATACCCAGAGTTTCTTTATACACTCATCTTTTTCCAGCACTTAGGTTGTTTCTAGGTTCTGGTTATTGTGAACAGCGCTACAGTAAATATTGGGTTGCAGAGGGTTTTTCTACATTGTGTTTTTTGGTTTCTGAGTTATATTCCAGGAGTGGAATTGCTGGTTCATACAGAAGCTCAATTTCTAGTTTTTTTGAGGATTATCCATATTATTTTCCAAAAGACTGGACCAGTCAGCATTCCCTCAATCAGTGAATGAGAGTCCCTCTTTCCCCATAGCTGCACCAACACTGCTTTGTTCTTGTTCTTTGTGATGTGTGCCAGTCTTTGTGGTCTGAGAGATATCTTTTCTTTTAATTTGCATTATCTCTGATAATTAACGATGTGGAGAATTTTTTATGTGTCTTTTGGTTATCTGAATTTCTTTGAGAAAATATATTTACTTCTCATTTTTGGGTGGAGTTAGATTTTATTTTTTCTTGCTAAGATTTACCAGCTTATCAGATGGGTATTAGGTGAATAGCTTATCCCATTCCATGGGTATTCTTTGTGTCTTAGTCACCATTTCCTTTGAGGTACAGAAGCTTCTCACTTTAATGTAATACCATTTGTTTATATTTTCTTCCACTTGCTTGGCCAGTGGTGTATTACCCTTGAAGATGCCTTTAGCTTTAATATCATGGAGTGTTTTGCCTACATTTTTCTCAATGTATCTTATGGTTTTATGTCTAATAAATACCAAGGTCTTTAATCCATTTTGATTTGATGTTTCTGCATGGTATAAAGAGAAGTCTGAGTTTACTTTTCTGCATGTAGATGAACAATTTTACCAACACTACTTGTTGAAGAAGCTTTCCTTGTTTCACTTCATATTTCTTGCCTCTTTATCAAAGATTACTTGTTCATAGAGCTAAGCAGCAGTCTCAGTATATTTAAGTGTATTTCATTGATTTGAGACTCTGTCTTTATTGCACCACCATACTGTGTTAATAAATACTGCTTTATAGTACAGTTTCAGGTTGGGGAAATTGAAGCCTCTCGTCTTCTATTTTCCCAATAATTACTTTAGTTATTTGTGGAGATTTATTACTTTTTATTTTATTTATTTTTATTTTTAAAATTTATTTTTATATCATCTATTTATTTATTTCATTTTGTTTATTTTTCATTTGATAAGCACTTATTTTTATTGCACAGGAACAATTGAAATTGGACTCCATTGGAAAAATGTTCCCTGGCATGATTCAGTGGTCACAGTCCAGCCTTGCCTGCTCCAGCTTTTCCAGATTCGAGAGTTCTGGTTAAGGGTTCTATTCATTTCTTTGGAAAACAGAATACTTTTGGGAATAGGTTAAGACATCTCATTCATGATGTGTTTCTAACTGCTCATTCATTATTGTCGTCACCTGTAAGTTGCACATACAGGAAGGAACCAGCTGTAGTAGCTCAGTTTTTATGTGGACCATTCAGTAGATAGCAAATTCAGCTACATATGAATTTCAAGAGAGTTTGATCTATTTCTTTAAAAAACTGGAATGGGAATTTTTATAGGGATTGCATTGAATCTGTATAGGGCTTTGGAACATATTGCCATTTTAATGATATTAATCCCCCAAATCCATGAGCAGTGCATATGTTTCCACTTCTTTGTGTCCTCTTTTATTTCTTTAATATTTTGTGCAGTTTTCTTTGTACACGTTTTTCAATACTTTAGATAAATTGACTCCAAGGGACTTGATTTTCTAAGGCACAATTTTGAATGGAAATATTTTTTTGTTTTCTTTTGGGGGGAACACACCTATTTGATGCTCAGGGGTTATTCCTGGCTAAGTGCTCAGAAATTGTCCCTGGCTTGGGGGAGCCATGTGTGATGCTGGGGGATCGAACCGTGTTCTTTTCTTGGCTAGCACTTGCAAGGCAGACACCTTACCTCTAGTGCCACCTCACCGGCTCCATGAATGGGAATATTTTTAATATCTATTTCTCCTCTTTCAATATTTATATACGGAAAAGCCATACATTTTTGTGTATTAATTTTGTAGATTACACTTTATTATACAAAATTTTTGGTACTAGAAGCTTTTTTGGTATAGTTTTTAGGAATTTATAAATATAATATGTCATCTGCAAACAGTGTGAGCTTGACTTCTTCCTTTCCTATATGGATGTCTTTGATATCCTTTTCTGGACTAATAGCATGGAAAGTATTTTCAATATTCTATTAAATAGAAATGGTTAGAGGGGTAAACTTGTCTTGTGCCACATCTTAAATGAAAGGCTTTTAGTTACTCCATTGAGCATAATGCTTGCATTGGACTTGTGGTACATGACTTTGACTATTACGATCAACTTTTGAGAGTTTTTATTATGGGTACTAGCTCTTGTCAAATGCTTTCTCTACATCTTTTGCTATGATAATATGATTTTATATATTTTTTGATACTGTGCATTATATTTATTGACTTGCTTATATTAAACCATACTTGCATCTCTGAAATGAATCTTACTTGGTCATGGTAGGATGACCTTCTTGATGATATGTTGTATTCTATTTGCTAGTATATTATTAAAGATCATTTAATATGTTCATCAAGGATATAGTCTTATAATTCTTTTTTTTGTGTGGTATTACTGTCTGCTTTGGGTATCAGGGTGATGTTGGCTTCACAGAAACTGTTTGAGAGTGCTTCTGTTTCTTCAATTTCCTGCATGAACCTGAAAAGAAATGAAAGTAAGTTCTCTTTAAAGGTTTGAAGGAAATCACTGATGAAACCTTTTATGCCCAGGCTTTGGTTTTTGAAATACTTCTGATTATTATTTAAATATCCTCAATAGTTATAGGTCTTTTCAGTTATTCCATATCATCTTAGTGCAATTCTGGGAAGTTATAAGAGTACAAGAATTTATCCATTTCTTTTCTCTCTTTGTAGCATAAAGATTCTCAAAGTACTCTCTGATACCCTTTGGATTTATATAGTAATAATAATGACATCCCTTTTCATTTTTGATTTAATTTATTATGTTTCTCTCTTTCTGTATGAATCTTTTTAAAAGTCATCAATCTTATTTATTTTTTCAAAGAACAAACTCTTGCCTTCATTGATTTTTTTGAATTGTTTCTTGGGGGGTATCCAGTTTATTAATTTCTACTCTTAGTTTTATTATTTTCTTCCTCCTGCCTGCTTCTGACTCACTTTGTCAGTCCTTTTCCAATGTCTTAAGCTGGGGGCCGGGTGGTGGTGCTGCAGGTAAGGTACCTGCCTTGCCTGCGCTAACCTAGGACGGACCACGGTTCGATCCCCTGGTTCCCCATATGGTCCCCTGTGCCTGCCAGGAGCGACTTCTGAGCGAATAGCCAGGAGCAACCCCTGAGCATCATCGGGTGTAGCCCAAAAACCAATGTCTTAAGCTGTACCATTAAGTTATCTCTGTAAGTGCTATCTTCCTTCCCAATGAATGCGTGTAAAGCTATAAATTTTCCTTAGTGCCACTTTTGCTATCCAACAAATTCTGAGAATTTTTGTCTTTATTCTTATTTGTTTCTAGGAATCTTTTGATTTATTCTCTGACCCTCTGAATGTTCAATAGTGAGCTATTTAATTTCCAGGTGTTAAGGTTATTTCTCTGTATCTGTTTATAATTCACTTATATTTTCAGTGCATTATGGTATGAGAAGATAGTTGATACAATTTCTGTTTTCTTGATTTTATGGAGATATGCTTTATGGCCCAGCATGTGCTCTATCTTGGAGAATTACCCATGCGTTTTGGAGAAGAATGTGCACTCAGCTTCTGGAGGTGAAAAATCCTATATATATCTACTAAGCCACTTTCCCCTTTTTTCCTTAAAAACCAATATATCCTTGTTGAGTTTTACCCTGGTTGATCTATCAAGCAGTGACAAAGCATTGTTGAATTCTCCCACTACTATTATTTTTCTACTGAAGTCTTTCTTCAAGTCTATTAGCAATTGTTTTAGATATTTTGCTGTCCCCTCCCCCTCATTGGATGCATATATGTTTAGGAGTGTGATTTTCTCCTAATGCACATAGCTATTCATTATTAAGAAATGACCGTATCTTTCTTTTAGAATCTTTTAAACCAAAGTCTATGTCATCTGATATTAGTATGGCCACTCCAGCCTTTTTAAATGAGTTGTTGAAGAATTTTCTTAGAACCCTTGACTTTGACCCTATGTTTTCTTTGACTGTTCAATGTGTTTCTTGAAGGCAGAAAAATGCTAGATTTAATTTTTTGATCCATTTTGCCACACTATGTTTCTTTCTTTCTTTCTTTTTTTGGTTTTTGGACCACACCCGGTGATGCTCAGTGGTTACTCCTGGCTATTCGCTCAGAAGTCGCTCCTGGCAGGCACGGGGGACCATATGGGGAACTGGGGAATCAAACCTCAGTCCGTCCTAGGTTAGCACAGGCAAGGCAGGCACCTTACCTCCAGTGCCACCACCCGGCCCCTATCACACTGTGTTTCTTAACTGGTGCATCAACTGTGAGAAAGATGATAGGTTTTTTGTTTTGTTTTGTTTTGTTTTTGGGGGGGCACACCCATTTGATGCTCAGGGGTTACTCCTGGCTAAGCGCTCAGAAATTGCCCCTGGCTTGGGGGGATCATATGGGATGCCGGGGGACTGAACTGCACTCCTTCTTTGGCTAGCGCTTGCAAGGCAGATACCTTACCTCTAGTGTTACCTCACTGGCCCCTTGTTTTGTTTTTGGGTCACACCAGCAGCGCTCAGGGGTTACTCCTAGCTCTATGCTCAGAAATAGTTCTTGGCAGGCTCGAGGGATCATATGGGATGCCAGGATTCGAACCACCATCCTTTTGCATGCAAGACAAACACTTTAACTCATGCTACCTCTCAGGTCCCCAGAGAGAAATGATTGTTAAGAGATTTTGTGCCCCAATTTTGAAGTTTTGTGTGATTGTGGTATTTGTTTTGCATTAAAGAATACTATTCAGTATTTATTTTAAAGTTGGTGTTGAGTCTATAAAATTCCTGATCTGTTATTTATCTATGAAGCTGTGTATTCTTCCTTCAAACCTAGATGAAGTCTGGCTGGGTGAAGTACTCTTTGTGACACGTTCTGTTCATTGAGTTTTTAACTATATCTTACCACTGTGTTCAGGCCTGGGGTGTTGATTGTGATATCTGTTGAAAATGCTTCTTTGTATATAATTTCCATTTTTGATCTCGTTACCTTCAGTAACAAGATCTCTAGCTATGGCTTTCATTATTGTGTCTAGGATCTGTCTTGGCATGCTTTTATTTATCTCTTTTAGCTGGTTCACTTCAGGCATTCAAAATGGGTGTACAAGCATTATTCAGCTCTGGGAATTTCTCAGTAATGATGTCTTTGACTGTTGCTTCTTCATAGGGGTTTTCTTCTTGGCCCTTTGGGACAATGATTTTTATGTTGTTCCTGTTTAATTTATTCCAAAGGCCTATAGTTGTCTCTTCACTTGGTTTAAGATTATTTTCAATCTTCTATTAATTTATTTAAGACTCTGTTCTAATTTTTTCTGTTGATTGTGTTATGCAGCTCATCTTCCAACTCACTGTTGCTCTGCTGGTGAGGTTTTCCAGTGATGTTTTTAGTTCCTCGCCAAGTTTTTCACTCCTAATATTTCTGTTTGATATTTTCTCATTTCTACTCTCATATTCTCTTGAGTCTTGTGGGCTATCCATTCTATGGTTTCTTTGAGTTCTCTGAACAATCTCAACATGTTCTCTCTAAAGTCCTGATCAGAGAGGATTTATTGGTGGCTTATGTTAGTTGAGTCTTCAGAAATACCATCTTCATTCACTAGGTATGGTGGGGTTCTTTGTTGTTTTCACATGCAACCTTTATAGTGGTGGTGTTTTTTATGTGTTGTGGTAGGATTCCTTGACTAAAAGAAATGTGTGATCATAGAGGAAATTGGAACATTGTGGAGTTGTGGACTCTTTACTCACATAAGTACAGTACACAATGGTGCTTTTTAGTCCACATGGTGCTCTCAGTCTGCATCCACTCCCACTGCTGCAGTGTGAGTGCATACTCTCCTGGCCACACTCTTGCCTGATCTCACTCACCTCAGCTCTATAGTAATTTATTTTGAAGCATCATCACTAATCAGAAATCAGACAAGATGAAAAAGTGACCAACTAAAATTAAAACACACACACACACACACACACATATATATATATATATGCATATATGTAGGGACTGCGAAGGAAGCTCAAATGATAGAGCACATGCTTAGTATGTGATAATGCCCAGGGATCAAATACCATTCTGACCCTGTTACTGCACAGGATAGCTCCCCTCAACACTTCCAGCTGTAGTACTGTGCCTCTCTCTTCCACCCCAAACACTGTTAATTATGGCGTTAGGGCTTCATGCACCACCATTGTTGGCTACCTGTTCTGAACTCTATCAGAAATAGTTTCTGAGCACTTCTGAGCCAAAGTGTTCCTTATATATAAAAAGAAAATTTAGGTGAAGAAACAGAGATGCTCAAAATGTTCATTGTCTAGTAAGAAAATAAATATTTAAAAGTAGATAAGGAATAGTAGTTAAATTGTATTTAGGGGTTTTAATTTCCTTTCTGGCTTTCTTATCTCCCTCTGGTGAGACAATATCACAACTCCAACTTCATTTTTATAGCAGACTAGGTGTCACTTCCACTATAAACCCAATTTTCCAAGGCTGCCTGTCAGCTTGATGAGCTCTTTGGAAAGTGGTGGAAAACCCCTTTATAACTGTCATTGAGCAAGTTCCAAACGTATCATTTTCTGTACTTTGAAAATGTTGAGTACCATTATTTTATGCTCTGAATCTTTACAAGCACTTAGACTTGGCTGCTAATTAGAGCCAATTGCAAACTTAAATCACAAATGTAAGTTGCACCTTCTGCTGTAGCACTCTGAGCTCTCTGCAGGCCTCAGACATCTAACCCCCAACCCAAAGAAAGGGACTGCTCTGTGACCTCATTTTATAGTCAGAAAAGGCTTCATATTTTGCTTGCCCGTTATTGTCCAAATCTAGACCATGAGTCATGTATTTTTGTCAACTGACTAAGGGGCTTGTTTAAATGTAGGACACCAAGCCTTGTATCATTACAACAGACCCGATGAACTTGGCAGGATCTGGGATCTATTCCCTTAGCTAACACTGTTGTAGACAGCATTAAATGTTAATTGAGCACATGATGAGTGAGCGAAAACCTTCCTGTGAAAGGTGACTTGTGGGGAACATGGTCACAGATCAGGACTTTATTTGCTCTCCACCAGGGTGAATCACATACTGTTGTAGAAACTAAGAGAAGAGCCATTGTCTTTGACCCCCATCCCCTGTTATGCTTACATTGAGTTTAAGCAGTCAGAGCAGAGAGACCCATCACCATTAGCTTTATTGTCTTTGAATGTAAGAGGCAGAAATATCTCTAATGGGAGACACTGATCAAACTTATGGGCTATTCTGATGTCAGCCAAGCACACTGGACTGATGATAAGCAGGAGGGAAGCTGGGGAGTCCACAGTTCTGGGACAGCTATTCAATAGAATTTGGTGGAATGACTGTCATAGGGCTCATAATTATTTGCCTGCCTTTCAGGTGAACTTCAAGACTAAAAGTTGTTAGCTATGGTTTCAAGTTGATTGTCTAGAGACTGTTTGATGATCACCACTGATTTTTGAGTTGACAAAGCCTTTCCAAAAACGTTAAAAATGCTCCAATCCTGTCTTTTGCAGCTAATTAACCTCCTCTTGTCAAACTGCAGTGCAAGATTTTTTTTTGTAAGATGGTTATTATAAAAAGCTACTTTCTCAAAAGTCTGTGACATATGGGTCTTTCCTGTTAAAAAAAAAAGACTTACCATGTTCTTTTGAAGTCTTTCTATCTTCTGAGGAATTGCAAAAGCTGACTTCAAGGGAGCCTAGCTTCTCTAGCAGGTTCCTGATATAGCATATCTGCTATATCATTCATTCATTCATATACTCATTCCTGGCAAAAACCCTTCCACTTCCCCTCTAAGTTCACATATTCAATATTAACCTGTTTGTTTCTTCTTCTTATTCCCCAGTTTCAGTAAATGTGGGGTGTGATTGGAAAAGCAAAGCAAATTAACTATCAAGAGCTTACCTAGAATAGAGACAGAGGCAATAGTTTAGTGGGTAAAATGCTTGCCTTAATCACAGCAGACTGGGTTGGATTCCAGAGTCTGCCTTGAATGACACTTAAGCATAAAGCAGAATGTGGCCCAGAAACAAAAACCAAAAAACATACCTGGAGTAGAGAGTTTGGGTCAATACATGTTTGCTTATGCTCATTTGAAAGAAATGTAGGGTAAATTAACCAGAAAATGCTTGCACTGTTTAGAAGCAGATGATGGTATATATCCATATCATCTTAGTCAGCTGGTTTGGGATTTAGGGAGACTAGTAGAGTATATATGTGCAGAGCCTAAAACTTTCACCACAGTCAGCTGGTCTCCTAAACCTTTAGGGGGTGTCACCTTTATTGTTTCAATCTATGCAAACCATTGTCCTCACTGGGAATTTTCATTAAAATGTCCTTCAGCTTGATGTTCAATGGGTGAAATTTTGGCTGTGCATCAGATGATATCATCAAAAGGCACAGCTAGTTGACTACTAGTTCCTGTGTAAGGCAAGAACAGTAATAATAATCATACCTAATAATGAAGGTATTAATAAAGCTAATTTTGTCAAGATCCCCTTGGGGAAGTTCAAAAAGGATGAAAGAAAAAACAGAATCTTTCAATCCTGTCATTTTAAAATATGCAGTGGTATCAAAGTGTGAGCCTGAATATCTTAAAGAAACATCAAATATTTTAGAATGACTCTTTTGCAAGTATTAAGCTGGAAAACTTTTTTTTTAAATTTGCACAAGACTTTCAAATTCATATACTATTCAGCTTTTAACAAATGGTAGCTTGTGTCCATGTTTAAGGAGTTTTATTAGGTTTACTATACAATTATCTGGTTGAGGAGAGAGTTAAGTTTGCATGATGTATTTTTCACTATCACCCTTACTCTTGAAGTTTTCCACATTCCTATTGGATTGAGGATGGGGCAAAGATGAGGAAAGAAAATGAGTAAGTAGAAGAGAAGGGAAAATAGAATTATGGTCATCTACCACGTACTTAGTTTATGTCATTAGTAATCTTTTTCGAGGGGAGCACAACCACTGGTTTTTTTGAGGGGGTTACTTCTGGCTCTTTGCTCAGTAGCCAGACTTGGGTAACTATATGTATGGGGTCAAACCAAGGATTCTATTAGAAAGCCTTTTGAGCTTTCTACCTACTTAATATTTGAGGGTGAGGTGGGGTGAAGGAGAGGGCAATGTGCTCAGGGCTTACTCTTGGATCTACACTCAGGAACTCAGATCACTCCTGGCAGTGTTTGGGGAACCGCATGGGTTCCAGGGATTAAGCCCAGATTGGCTGTGTGTAAGACAAGTGCCTTACCCTTTACCCACTGCACTATTTCTCCAGTTCCATTATTAATCTTTAGGATAACCTTGAGGCTATGCCAGAAGAGGAAAAAAGACTTAAAGAGAGGTCATTTCTAATAGATGGTAGAATTGGAATCAAGCTTAAAACTCATCATTTCTTTTTTTTTTGGGGGGGGGGTCACATCACATCTACTAATGTTCAGGAGTTACTCTTCGCTCTGTGTTCAGGAATCACTCCTTGCAGGGTAGGTGGACCATATGGGATTCTAGCTATTGAACTTGGGTCAATTGCATGCAAGGCAAATGACCTACCAACTTTGTTATCGCACTAACCCTAAATCTCATCACTTCTTTATTCCCCTTCTCTCATGTAGAGATAGTGCTAATGTTCTTTAAGAAAAGGAGAATCTTGCATTAAGAAAAAACGGGCTTACTCAACATGTGGGGATATGGCTAGATATTTAGTGCAGTTACTGCCTATGAAAAATAGTGCTAGTGCTTTGAGCATACTTTTTCTAATATTTATATATACATTAATAGAAAACCTTTCAGAACTCTTTTGATAAGTCAGTCTCTGTCACTATGGTTGCACAAAAGATTATTTTCCAAATTAATACTGACATTGAACTTACTTTTCTTTGCAGTGGTTTTCTAATTTTACTGGCTCTTTGGATGAACACAGGACCTGCCAATGCTCTGTTATCCTGCCGGACACCAACTTTCCTGTGGAGCGAGTGGAATACTTGGAAAGCATAGCTCAAAATCTCACCATGAAGTTCAAGATCGAGCTTTCTAAAGTAAGCATTTTTATCACTCCTCTTCTTCAAGTCATACTTGATAAGAAACAAAACAAATGATTTTTTTCAGGATTTTCCTAAGAAGTTATTCTTCACTGTGCCAAAGACAGCATGTTTGTGTTCTATAGAGGCTTTGGCATTTATTTTACAGTATTCCTAGAGAGTTCTTTATAGGAGGAAAAACAAAAGGCCCAGGAAGAAGGAGATTATGCATGTCTTGAATAAAGTCATATCAGTGTTGTAGAATTCTTGTCTTTGGAAAGAAGCCTTGAGTTATCACTGTGATTTGCAATCCTGCCATTTTTATTTTGTTGTTTTTTCCCCTGTCACATTTGGTCCTTATCTTGGTCTTTCAGGCTTGCTTTTCTCCTTTATCCTCTTATGATCTTATGGGATCTTTTGGAAATTCCTTTTCCCCCTTTTCTTTTGGTTGGGAACCATATGGGATGTTGGGGGATCAAACTGTGGTCTGTCCTAGGCTAGCGTGCACAAGGCAGATGCCTTACGCCTTGTGCCACTGCTCTGGCACCATACCCCCTATTTTTTTTTTACTACCCATGCCCCCTTATTTTCTCCCCTTATCTTCACTCCCCTTTCTTCCCCTTTATTTTCTTCCTCTCCTCTCTTTTCCTCTCCTCCTCCATCTCCCCTTTCTAACTCCCTTTACCCTTCTTTAATATCCACTTTATTTCCTAATAATTATCTTTTCTTTCTCTTTTTCTAGGCAGTTTTCCTCTATTGTCTCATCAGGAATATTAGAAGTGTTTAGCATTAGATTAAAATAGACTTCCTATAGAATTTGAATCAAGACTAATGTGCAGTAGATAATTGGCAAAAAAACCCTGATTTGAATCCCTGATAGTTACTTTCCTCTAACCAAGGGAAATTTTCTTGTAGGGATTGCCTTTCTTTTTTTTTTTTTTTTGGGTCACACCCGGCAGTGCTCAGGGGTTACTCCTGGCTCCATGCTCAGAAATTGCTCCTGGCAGGCACGGGGGATCATATGGGGCACCGGGATTCGAACCGATGACCTTTTGCATGAAAGGCAAATGCCTTACCTCCATGCTATCTCCCGGGCCCCAGGGATTGCCTTTCTTTAAACTGCCTGCAGCAATGTGCCTTTACAGTCCAGTTTTCACTGCTCATTACCTCTTTAATTTAAGTTAAAAATCAATAGAAAGTCTCTCATTTTATGCCCAGGTAAAGTCCAAGCTATAATCATGCATGCATTATTATGACATGCATTATTTAGTACAACTCTACTAATTTACAAGGAGCTCTGGCTACACGACCCAATACAAAATAAGTTTTTCAGAAATTTATGCCTAGTTACTTCAACATCCAGTGTAGTTGTCCTTTAAAACAAAAGTGATGGAGAGGCTGAAGACCCTATTTTCAACTTGAATTGATCGATAAATATTCTAAGTTTCAATGAGTGTCCAGAAAAATGTGTTTGACTACTCTAGGAACTTAGCTTCTTAAGAAAGAAAATGTCCTTGAATTAATCAGTAGAAAAGGCACAGCACTAAATTATAAATTCCATCCATTAATATTCATAGCCTTATTCCAGCATAATCAAGTACAGATAAGGAGTTATGCATAAAAACATAACAAGTGGAGGAAAATCCTAGGTAAAGAAGATCTTTTCAGTTAGAGTCATTTGCGTAGAAATAGTGGAAGTTAGTGATTTGCATGTTGTCAGGAGTGTGAAGGACAGTTTAAAAGCCCACACTGCTCCAGGGAGAATATGTCGCTTGCGAGCCTTGTGAGACAGTATGAGACATTTCATTTCGATCCTGTAAGTGGGGGTAGGTAACATCTGCATTGCTAAAATTGGCAGAGAACTATTGTGGGGTAGGGGGAAATCCTTACTTCTGAAAATGTCCAATAATGAGGCCAACAAAATTTGTGACAAGGCCTCAGAACAGGATTGTCCCAGATTGAGATTTCCATAATAGGATCACTATGTCAGGCCAGTAAAAGCAATAACAGTAAAAACAATTTTGGGGGTGTTTTTCATAAGAGTTTTGGGATTCCTAATATACCCTTAAGGAACCAGATATTACTAGGCTCAGATGACATGTTCTCTTCCTCTTTAGCAATAGGAAGACTGAAGGACATGAAGTCAAAAGGACAGATACATCAAGGTTACTGCCCCTTTTGACTGGTTAAGACAAGACAGGAAGTTGGGTCTTGGGAATCATTCATTTCTCTTTCCTTTAAGTCCTGCTGTTCTCATTTTTCTATTGCAGACCCAAGAAAAGAAGCAGTAGGTCAGTAATGCCTTTAAATCCAAAGTGATCTCATCTGTAGAGAGTTTTTGAATTCCAAATGAGTTATTATAGCTGTTTTTTGGTTGCCTGGGAAATCACCATTTATTTAGGGACCTGGGGGAATGTCTATTTGGGAAAACTAAATAGAAAAGGGTTTTGACTACCTTACATTGATTCATGAAGCTGCCTCTGCATATGATGCTGAAAGTGTTTTGTACTTTTCTGTTGTCTTCTTGTGACTATTCATAGGAAGGGGTTGGCAAAAAGGCATCTCAGGGTTATTTTTTCTCTATAGGGTTTTGATCTGTGGGACAAGTTATGAATTATGACACATTTGCTAAGAGGACCTTATGCATGAGAAGGTTGAGTCAACCTGGGAGGCATTTAGGTAACCCATAAACAACAATGATTGAATAATGTTTTGTGCTATGAAATATAGTGGATTAAAAGGTCAGATTGAAAAAAGCAAAAATCACTGATTATTTAATAATTGGCTATTTAGAAGCCATCCATTATCCTAAGTACTTAATATACATGATTCCTAATTTGCAATCATTTATAAGCTTGATACCATGGTACCAAGTTTAGAGAAGGGACATAGGGCTTAGAGAAATGAAAGAATTTGCTCTCTTAGTCCTAAAGTCTTATTGGCACTTAGGTAGATCTACCTTCAAGCTTTGTATTGTTTTGGTGATCAATTCAAGAAAATCAATTTTTTGCACTTATTTTTAGTAATTTTTATTTTGCTTATTTTGTTGTGGAGGGCACACCAGAAATGCTTAAGCATTATTCCTGATTCTGCATTCAGTAATCACTCCTGTCAATGCTTGGGAGACCATATAGGATGCCAGAATTGAATCCATGTTGGCTGTGTGCAAAACAAGTACCTATTTGCTGTAGTAGCTTTCTGCCCCCTTCATTTGTTTTTAAAAGCATATTTAAATAACATCATATATATTTTTATATGTGTTTTAAAATACAGTTTCTGATTTTAAATTATCTGGCCATAGCTATGATATATATTTGAAGGAACTAGCAGAAACATGGTCTAGAGTAATTATTTAACTCAATATTCTGTTTTATACTCTTATCGATAATAAGACCACATTAATTACACAGCAAAACACACACCCTAGAACACCCCTCTCCACAAAAAACTTTGACTCTTCGATTCATTAGTGGCACAATAAATACACAACAAACCAAAGAACAGAAGCTCCTAGTGTTAGGTTGATGCTTAAAGGAAAATATGTATGCCCTTTTTTTGGCTTTTTTTTTTTTTTTTTTTTTTTTTTTTTGGGC
>PVKC010005532.1:0-18818 GCA_004027635.1 Crocidura indochinensis | reverse complement strand
ACATTCTTCTAACTCTTCTGAGACTACAACTTTCAGGGAGTTGTATTCAAGGGAATATTTTCAAAAATGCATGTCTTCCCAATACTGTAGTATCTATGTGTAGGATTAAAACTAATAATTCACTTAAATGAATAAATTTTACACTTTTTTGTGATCTCTCCGTCTTGTTTTAATTTCATGAATGATTCAATTTTTCTGAGCATCTTTGTGTTTTCCTTCAAACGTTAGTTGAAGGAATCTTGGGTTTTTGTCTTTAGAGAATCTTCATTTTATGGCTGAACTATACTAGGTACACCATACATTACCAACAGAAAATTTCAAATTATGCTTTGTTTTTTAGTGTTAAACTTGGGGTGTTGGACATTGATGTTTCCGCTTTCCCCATGAAAGTTTCTGGTTTTGCTAAAACTGATTCTGTATACTCCCATGGGAATGTGGCCTTCAGATAAGAGTTGGAGACAAAGGGAGATACAAGACCTGGAACATGACATTAACCCAGGGGGATTGGGTATGGGCGGAGAGACACTGAGCCCAGACTTTGGAGCCCAGGTAGAAGGGGTCATACGTGACCTTGATGGCTATTAATTTGACCTACAGCTATTAATTTGGATAGGATTGGCCCCTGGTTCATCATACCTATGTGCGGAAGGCCACTGAATGAATAAAGATGCTGGCTAGTCCCAGGAGCATAGGGCATCCATTTTGCATCACACATGTCCCTCTTAAAGACTGGGCTAGTTTGAGAAATGAAACTATAAATTATCGGCCTTCTCCAGGGTGACAGAGCAACTCCACATTGTCCTTAGCGGCTGTAAAACCTGGCAAATAACCTCTGGTACTCTTGGAATCTATTATCTACATCCGCCTCCCAGATGCGGCTGCCCACGTCCATGCACTCAGGATGAGCCTTAACAGAGATCAACCTTGTAACATCTGAATTGTGTATCTTGTGTTATTCGAATTATGTATCCCTTTAATCTTCTTCCTGAAGCTGTACATTCAGCTCTGACACATGAACACGCTTGGTGATGGCTTTAAATACCCTTACTTCCCTAGATTCGTGGTCGAGCCCAAACTTGCCGTGACAGAAGAGGCTTGGCCTCAGTCCTGGCTTTATAAATCCCGTTTTTTGTGACTTGTATTACTGACTGGTCTTTTTGTCCTATCTCTGGGTTGCTAGCTCGGACCCAACAGGGGAGCTAAATTTTATTTAGCAAAGATGAAGGTTGAGTTACTTATTAAGTCAACTTGAGCAAGGTGTCACTAAAATGTTCCAGGAAAATTCACAGTGTTTTATTTGCTTCATTCGTTGACAATGCAAAATACCAGTAAGACGTTTTATTTTATAAATTTCCATTTCTGTAGCAGATTGGAACTTATTATTATGGCTTCTAATCACAGGCAAAGTTTTATGCCTGTGTAACCCCTAAGCATTGCCAGATGTAGCCCCCAAACCAAAAATGAATAAATAAAACTTGGCTTTCTTATATCTGTATTTGTACCATATGCGTGTATGCATTTAACATTTAACTTCTTTATCCATCAAAATATCACCAGCCTTATCAACTTCCAAGTGATGGCATATTTGATGGCAGTGAGCACCAATTGCCTGAGGAGATACACTAACAGTGCCAAAGGCTGCATTTTCAACTTTCATTAAAATCCTCTTTGCCTGAAGCCCTAGCCCTTTAGGTCTGAAGCCTAAGAGTCTTCTCTGATTTTCACAGTGGGGTTAAGTGGAAGGGCTAGACTGACAGAAGTTAGGGCTGCCTTTGGTATTATAAGGATTAGAGGCCAACATCTGGATCTGAATTCATCAGGCACTATGGATCAGCTACTTGACATTAGCACAGTTTGCAAAAAAATAACACTTCTGTCCAAAGAAAATTTTAAAACAGCACAAAAGCAGCAACTTTTAATGAGCTGGTCTTTTAAAAAGTCATGCCACTTCTTTTAGAGATCAGATACAGTAAGAACCACCAACTGTGTTTATTGAAATATCCATTTGGAGATTCCAATTATAAACTAAACCACCAAGGGAATTTTTGGAAGTATTTTAACTTAATGATCAGACATTCAAATATATGCAACAAATATGTAATTTAAAGGTCTGATTGCAATAATCAGTCTTGGAATAAATGTGGGTGCACTTAATGAAATGTACACTTCCAGTTGCACATACACTCACACATTGTGTGGTAAATTGGGTTTTTATGCTACTTTGCAAAAGGAAGAGAGAGGTGCTCGTCTCATTGCATTTGGTTTTCAATAAAGGAGTATCTTCTCAGTACATTTTTCCTTCATCTTGAGGGATTAGTGGTTTAAACAGAGGAATGATGATGGTGGTGATGGTAAATATTTTGTGCCTAGGAAAAATGTAGCAATTTTGGGAGATCTTTTCAGTGGTAACAGGAAGGTGAAAGAGGACTTTGGGCATCTAGAGGCTTGAGATGCTATCAAACCTACTACAACACACAAGAAAACCACTCAACAAAAGAGAATGATCTAGCCCCAAATATCACTTATGCTGACACTGGAAAATCCTACCTGACATAAAGGATGTACTTTGTGCAGAGGACTGCATCACATGCTTTTGAAACAAATTTCGTTCATACTGAAACAATATTATCTTCAAAAATGGAAAAGGAGGTTAAACTGCATCCACAAATGATGATTCTGCAATAAAATGGCTTTTGGTCAAGGCAAACAAAATTCCTACCCCATTAGCATAGTAATACACTCATTTTAGTTTGTCAACAGATTTATTGAAGTCTAGTTAAATAAGACTATGATCCAGTTTTTTTTGGCTCTCTCATCAAAATCATAAATCAAAAAGGCTGGTAACCATCAAACTGTTCACAAGGCTTGTTAAAGGAGGAGGACTATTTTATATTATTGTGGATAATAACTGGAACTTTTTGATGATCCAGGTGAAGAAATATGCTGAAATAATTAGAGTGTATGAAGAGAAACTCTCGAATCTAACTTTACGAGTGGAGAACATGGAAAAGGACACAATTTCTTACACTGAACTGGACTTTGAGCTAATCAAGCTAGAAGTGAAGGAGATGGAGAAACTGATCATAGAGATGAAGAATACTTTCATTGGAAGCTCAACAATTATTGACCAGTTAGAAGTGGAGGTAATGAATAAATCTGCTTCTCATGGTATGAATATTAATTCTTTTCAACAAGTAAGGCCTTTAACCAGGGTATGAATTTATCTCTTCATATTTCTAATTCTGTACTCTATAATGACTCTGAGGCATAGTGCTGTCCATAACTAAATAACCTTTCAGCATGTCTATAAAGAAAATAAATCAGCATAACTCCCTGGCACAGCTAGAGCAGGTATTTTTCTGGATTTCTCCTCATGAGACTAGATCATCAGTTTACTAGCTGGATTTGGTATTTCTCCTTCTAAATGACCATATAATTCTTTATTCCACTTGAAATATTTTTCCATGTACAAGTTATCTTCTTTAATGGTGCTTCTTCTGAGTATGTTTTAGTAAAGCTTATTAAGCTCTATAGATAAAGGCCATCAAATTAATGTCATGGTTGGGTAATTTATATTGACAAAATTTTACTAGCAGTCATGACGTGGGTTTTAATGAAGAATTCTAGCCATTATATTTTATAATTAGAAGTTTTTCTGGTACTCACTATTTATTATAAACTTAATTATATTGCAACAGGAGTAAACACAAGTTTATAGGGGAAGGTTATGAGAAATGAACTTTAATGGACATTTGTGGATGCTTAAAACAAGCCTGTGTTGCATTATTAAAGTAGTTAAAATCTTTGCCATTTCCTTCTTGTCACACACATCTGCCTGAGATCTGACAGGCCTTCGTGCTAAGCCATAAAACGTATTCTTCCAAATGAAACCCTTCAGAAGGATCTCAGGTGTATTCTCAAGCAATGTTTCACTAAGTGACAAATTGAACCCCTGAATGTTTATGAAAGAAATTGCACAATAATATAAAATTGCTCTGAATTTTTATTTCCTTAGATAAGGAATATGACTCTCCTGGTAGAGAAGCTCGAGACACTAGATAAAAACAATGTTCTTGCCATTCGTCGAGAAATCTTGGCTCTGAAGAAAAAGCTAAAGGACTGTGAAGCCTCTCAAAATGCAAGTAATTCTAATCATCTACTCCAGCCTCCTCCTCCTCCAGGTGAGAATGTTATATCTGTATATAATATATGGGGATAGCTTCAGAAAGTGTTCAGTGTTTAGAGACCACCCACCAAGGCTATGCCCAGCAGTACCTGGGGGTATGTATGACATAACCACACCCAGGGCTTTCCCTTTATAAGGCATCTGCTGGATCTTGAGTCACATCCTTGGTTCAAGCATGCCATGTACCATTTTAGTTTTGCTTATGAGAAGAAGAGTGAAATGGTGCAAGGGATTTGGGATTGCAATGCTGTAGTGAAGCAAAGGTGTTTTGCTGTTTTGAATTATTTGTCAATGCTTTTTTTTATATCTAACCACCCCAGTTCTAACTATCATCACATTCTGGAACTCACAGAATGAAAGTAGCAACAATGAACAAAAACATTTTGTATAAAACAAAATCCACATAGTAACCATATTTCTTTTTGCTTTTTTTTAAAATACTTTTTATTTAAACACCTTGGTTACAAACATGATTGTGGTTGGGTTTCAGTCATATAAGAGGACATTCCCCATCACCAGTGCAACATTCCCATCACCAATGTCCCAAATATCCCTCTTCCCCTCCCTGCCCCTACCTGTACTCTAGACAGGCTTTCTATTTCCCTCATACATTCTCATTTTTAGGATAGTTCACAATGTAGTTATTTCTCTAACTAAATAGTGATTGAGTTGCTCTGGAGATGGACTTGCTGAGTCAAAGCTCTCTGGCATCTACATAGCATCTTCAATGTCCTATGGATTGTACGGGCTGATTGGCTCATTTATCTGATTAGTTGGGGTCATGCCTGGAAATGTTCTCTCCTTCTCTCTTTTCTCCAACTTTACTTTTCCTTATCCTTTCCTTAAATGAGTACTGAGTACCTGCTATCTAGAATGGCCTGGAACTTAGTGAAGGTTTGGGAGCTGCCTCGTGGAACTTTGCTTATTAGTATGACTTGTGGACTTGAAGTTCCCAGAAAGCAGGGATGGCATCTAACTCTCAAATAACCATCTTCAAAGTATAATACAGAGGTGGATCCCTGTTAATACCCTAGTGCATGGGGATGATGGGGCATAAGGAACTCCAAATCCCTGATTTTGACTCCTACAGACCTGACTTCTTTCCTATTAATGGAACCACAGCACCGTTTGCTTATTGGTATGACTTGTGGACTTGAAGTTCCCAGAAAGCAGGGATGGCATCTAACTCTCAAATAACCATCTTCAAAGTATAATACAGAGGTGGATCCCTGTTAATACCCTAGTGCATGGGGATGATGGGGCATAAGGAACTCCAAATCCCTGATTTTGACTCCTACAGACCTGACTTCTTTCCTATTAATGGAACCACAGCACCGAGATCCTTCATCTCATTCTTGTGAAATTGTCCACACCTTGGAGGGTTTCTGTGGTAATTAATGAAATATGACTACCGGTATGTAACTGTAAAGCTCTGTGATTTTCACTTACACACTTGTGTAAGGAATGATAGTGATTGTGGAAGTGAAATTTAGACTGCAAAGAAAAGTGGCTTCTTTTCCCTCATTGAGGGTTTTGTTTTATTTTATTTTATTTTTTTGAGAGGAGCCTCTCACTTCCAGGGCTCAGCCCAGGGCTTTAGAGATAGCTTGTTTTTGAGACGTGTGATCTGTAGGGCCTGAATATCTCAGGCTGAGAAGTACTGTATCTTTCATCAAATCATGCTTCTTCTCATTTTCATTCATTTTTCTTGCACACAATCTATTTTCTTTTATTTATACATTTCTGAATACTTGTCAGGGAAACTGGCTTGTTGAGGCTTAAATTAGCTCTTGGTGGAGTTCAGAGAACTCTCTTCTCTCCCTCTGCAGTTGGGGATCCATCATAATGTGACATGCAGAGGCAGTATATAGGGTAAAGGCCATGTTCTGTCCTCTGCAGTCTGCAAAGGCTAAATCCAGTGTGGGGTTAATCATATGAACGAGCCCTGGGAACAAACACCCATGCTGCTGGGCCTCTGAGAGCCCCTTGAGATAGGAGCTGATTCAATGCCAACTCTTGATAATCTCAACCCACTTTCTTTTCCTCTCTCTTTTCTTTGTTAACCTCAGCTAATGTGCTTCATGAAACATATTTTTTCTGGCACTACTTTTTGTGTGTCCCTAAGAATGAAAACGTTTTAGAACAGGAAAGAAAATTTCATATCATCATACTCAGGATCATCATGTTCAGAGGAGGGGAAATTTAGCAGTGAGTTGCTTTAAGGCCACCTAGTGTGTTAGTTTGTAAGACTATAGATGAAGTGCCACGCCTTTAATCCTGGCATGCCTGGCATATCCGGTGACCTGACCTGAGGGAGGTAGTGGAGGGATACAACTCACTAGTTAATGTTTAGGTGGAAAACAAGGGAAATTGTGGGATCATTTTTGTTTGACATTTTTTTTTCTAGAACTTTCCCTTAGGTCTTCACACTTAGACTTTTATGAACTATTCCAGCCCAGCTGTGTTGTTTAAGCAAATTGGACCCAGATTTCCTCTCACTTTCTCACAACCTTGGCTGTTCATGGCTCTCTGCCAAACCAGTTGGCCCTCCTCCAGCTTTGTTCATATTATATTTATG
This sequence comes from Crocidura indochinensis, assembly GCA_004027635.1. Taxonomy (NCBI): domain Eukaryota; kingdom Metazoa; phylum Chordata; class Mammalia; order Eulipotyphla; family Soricidae; genus Crocidura; species Crocidura indochinensis. The sequence goes on along the minus strand of PVKC010005532.1, from coordinate 12,054 downwards.
ATGTTTATATTAAACTGACTTTTTGTCATGTTTTTAAATCAATTTCTTTCACTTGCTCTCTTTCTGTTTTGGATTGGTTGATAATGCAGAAATGGAAAAATCCCCAGGCACCACCAACTTGTGAGCCTGTGGAGACTTTAATTAAAGTTACTCACTATTATGGGACTTTAAAATTTGGCCTGTCTGCTTTTTTTTCACTGCAGAACAAAAAGACTGTGCAAGTCTTAGCTCTAAAGTAATTCTGAACTCTCTTGGTCCCTCTCTTGTAGCTGCAGCTTTCTATCCCTGTAGTCAGCTTGCTCTTAGAACCAGTGTTTGTATATAGGATTCAATAAAATGTGCTTTATGTTTGGTCTATGCTGCAAATGGAATCCTTTTCTGCTCCATTTCTATTTCATAGAATTTGCTAATCTGAAATAATTGGCCTTGTGCTCATTAAATGTTTTCCCTTTGGAAAAATAATGACTTAACCTCTCCCTGATTTCTCTGAATCTAAATGACTACACTTAGGCAAAATGTGATAGTTCAGTGCCTGAGGTCAGTCACTATTGTGCTTGGAGGTGCTCAGTTCTGTTCTGGTACAGTAGGCACTCAGCAAGTGACTCATGATTGACTAGGACATGAAAGTTAAGGATTGAGCTGCCAGATCCAATAAGTAGGAAAAAATCAGTATTGGAAGCATATGATTCATTTACTCTTTAGTTTTTGATTATAGCCCTTTTAATTGATGAAATTTTATTAGTCCATTATATCTTGTCCTTTGACTTAAGTTAGTTACCCAGTGAGTGAATGCATTTTCTGTTTTTTTCTTAATTTTGTTATAACAGCATGATTTACCAAGTTGTTCATTAAACAGTCATTTCAAGCATTAAATGTTCACACACATTTGGGGCCCAGGAGATAGCATGGAGGTAAGGCGTTTGCCTTTCATGCAAAAGGTTATCGGTTCGAATCCCGGTGCCCCATATGGTCCCCCGTGCCTGCCAGGAGCAATTTCTGAGAATGGAGCCAGGAGTAACCCCTGAGCACTGCCGGGTGTGACCCAAAAAAACCAAAAAAAAAAAAAATGTTCACACACCAATCCTACCACCAGCGTGACCTTCCCTTCGCCAGTGCCTCCAATTTTCTACCCACCACAATAACCTGTCTCCATGCAGGAACATTTACTTCATACACAAAAGTAAATGGAATTATAAAAACTTAGATCAAAAAGGGTCAATTTGAAATGATTGTTACAGCTCTCCATGGTGTTACTAAAGTCAGTATCTAAGGATTTACTGGCTATGGTTGTGCCAGTTGAGCATATCTGTGTTACTGTTTAAGCTCTCTGAGCTTGGTAGATTACTATGTGTAACTTTCTTGTCAGATTTCCTGTTACAATATTGAATGGATACAACTATAAAATATTGAGGTCCAGCATTTATAGATCTAAACCAAGTTTGGTGGCTTGGAAATTTAATAAGGTTAAGTCACATAGCTGGGCTCTAGCTATTGGAGAACATAGAGTGTGTTGTTCAGCTGTTGTAGTTCATACAGAAAGGGGAATCTGCCCACCCATCCCGTGGGTTGGTAGGTGGGGGACTTCAACCCAGATCTCTTCCAAAAAGAAAATCCCAAAGATTTTTTTTTTATCTCTGTAATATTATCTCACATGAGAGGATTTAGCTCACTTATTAATTGATTTCAGTCTGCAAGGTGGGCCATTTCTGTTGGAGGATTTGATCTGTGGTACTGGGCTGCTGTGGTTCATGCAGATAGGGCATGAACCCCACTACTCACTTTTTGAGAATGAAAGATATCAGCCTGGATCCAGCTACCGAGGAAGCAAGGCAGCCATCAGTGAGTTTGCATTTTCATCTCATAGCTTTATCTCTGTAGGCATAGAGCATATGACTTAAATAAAAAAAAAAACATGACACTCTTAAAAAGTCAAAGTAGATTATTTTCAAGTCTCCCCACATGGATTCCAGGATATATTCAAAGCATTATGGCAATATCTAATGAGATGCTTGTTGAAGAGACTGCCAACTAGTGGTACTTTTGGGGAAGGCTTCTTTACATTATGTACTGTGGAATGAATACCAATTTTTTTTTTTTTTGGAAACTTTAGATAAGTAGGAGGGTAGAAGGCTAATGTTTTATAAATGAGGATTAGTATTTCATTCCTATATTCCATAAACATAATTTGGCACTAATATGCGACTGGCCCTATTTGAGTAATGAGGTTACCAGGAAATACCAAAATCAGTGTAGAGGAAAGAAGCCAATCACATAAGCCCTCTAGTGTAATACAACGTGTGATTAGAATGCTGAAAACTTACCATGTTTTGAGTTACATTCACATAGTTTCTTTCTAATAATCTTGCAGAATAAGTAATATATTTACTTTTACATAAAGGCACAAAAGACTAAGAATTAGGTCTCTTGCACAGCTAACTTCCAGGCTCATATAGCTAGTAAACATTGGAGTCATGATTTGAATTGGAATCTTTCTGGCACTATTTTCACTGGAGCCTTCTATAAATGTTCTAAATGAGAAGTGCACCTGTGATTCCTGGTGTGACAAGGCAGCGCCAACAACTCACAATCTAATTAACACCAGATTACCTTTGCCTCCTTGCTTGTGGAGTGGTTAAAAGGATACCTTTGGTCTTGGGGTCTGTGCTATACATTCTCATCAGAAATAGCAACAAGATTTTATTTTTTTGTAATTCTCAGGGCATGAGGGCAATGAGTTGTTTTCACATTGACAAAGTACATTTTGGTTGGGATGTAGTACTTCTAAAACCTTGAGATGAAGGCTGCACGCTCAGTGTAGATAGGTTAAGGGTAATAGGGACTTTGGCTGGGCTAGATGAACAGCAAGCACCAGGCTGGAGGTCAACTTCAGCGTTGTTTCTAGGTTTGCAGCAGGAGTCTGGGAAATCCATTGAAGTGCTGTTTTTGTTTGTTTGTTTGTTTTTACTGGACTGTCACTCATGTACCCACATCTGTATTAATGACAGTGTTTTGTTTTATCTCCCTTTTCCACTTCTTTCGATTTTAGTCAGGATCTTAAAAATGGCCCTAAAGAGATTGAGGATAAAGAATGGATAACTAAAAGGACAGGAAACTATTTATGAATTGTTAGGTGAGGCAAGAAATTTAAATTTTATGAAATGTTAGTTAGGATCACTCTTATTACAAAGAGTGGTAAGTGAAGTTAGAGAAATAACTACACTAACAACTACTATGACAATGATAGAAATACAATGCCTGTCTCAAAGACAGGCAGGATTTGGGGGAGGTGGGAAATGGGGGACATTACAGGTAGGAAAGTTGCACTGGTAAGAAGGGTGTGCATTTTATGGCTGAAACCCAAATATAAACATACTTGTAAACAGAAAATATAAATATAAGAATATAAATGTTAGCGTTCTTAGCCAGTTATGATTTTAATTTCCTGGTCAACTTATGAAAAGATGAACCATTATTATTAATAGTAATAATAGTAGTTGTAAATTTTAAGGGTTCTATTTTACTATACATCTAAGGAATTTTTACACTGAAGAGTGAGAATAGTTTACTAGTTTTAACCCATAATTATGCCTTAATTAGTATATTCATAATAAATGTTCCTTAAATATGTAGTTCTTTTTGATTGGATATTTTCTTTCTAGGAAGCCCATAGTCAATTAAAGAGTTTTTATATCTTCTAACTTGCAAGAAAAAGTAATTTACATTCATATCCTGAAAGTCAAATGTAGTTGAATAAATAGGTTCACAGAAAGATATTTTAACTAGAAAATTCAGTTGTAGCATATGGAAGCTCATACATTTTTGTTATCATTAAACCAAACACACCACTAACTTTATTTTAATAATTCATGCATTGTTTCATAAACAAAAGCAAACAAGCATTCATCTGAGAGATCACTTTTAGGAGAAGAAATAATAATTTATAATTGTATTTATTATTTCTTTAGTGGAAAGTAGTCTCTTGACTGAACACACGTTGCTTTTTTATTTATGAAATGGTGCATGAATTATTAAAATAAACCCACAACTGTGTTCTGCTTAATGATATGCAAAATTATTTGAGGTTGGGTACAGAGTGGTTTCATTTCTCTACCTGTTGTATGGTTGGCTGATTTCCCACCAACTGTGGATTTATGAACGCATTTAAGGAGCACATATTTAATTCTCGAATCAAAAAGCCCAAGTAGAATGGGAAAATAAAGGCAGGATTTTTAGTAATGGTTTGAGCAGTCCTAACGTGAAGAGAAAGAGAAGGGAAGAATTTAGCAAGGAAAAGAATGACTTTTTCATATTGACCATAGTCAGAGGTTTAGTGGTCAAAGCTCTACCTGTATCTTCCCACATGCCTGCAATGTGTCCTGCTGCTAATCTCTGGTAATTCTTTGGAGTTTTGCTTTAGGCTCTAGCTCACCTCATGTGCATGGCTGCCTGATTCCCTCCAAGAATTTTAAAAGCTGGAGCCTACAGTTCAGGTTCTGTCCTCTCCCTCACTTGCTCTGCTGCAGGCTACAGGAGGAGGGGAAATGACCTCATTGTACTTGAAGTTGGAATTTCTTTATTACCCAATAAAAGACTTCACCAGTTTTTTAAGGGCATTATTAAGATCTTAGAAAATGTGTATTCAAGTCTTTAGATAGTTATAAAAAATACTGGGCACATTTTATTTTATTCTTTATAGCTGATAAATAGTTTGGATTGGCAGACTTTTCCGGAGGGATCACAATATGAAAAACTAGTTTTCCAGCTTTAGTCATTTACCTAAATGTTAGAGGCAGCATTGACTCAGTGGACTAGTGAATTTTATCCTGTCTTTTAATGCACACTGTGACAAATGAGTGTCTTTGGGTAAGGCAAAGTACATGGAAATTATTTAATGGCTCAGGAGACTATGGACAACAAGACACATTTTATTACTGTTGTGAGTTGATCACTAAGTGATCTATGTGCTGAGTCATGCTTTCGCACTGAGCAAGAAATATTGGCCTAAAGTGACTTCCATGGCATCTCAAAGTTGAAATCCAAATCCATCCATAAAAGATCATCATTTGAAATTTAAAAATCACTCTCTGAATTGTCTGAAACAGATCCTTAGGATCTTGATATGGAATGGCAGAGGATGAAGGACTTAAGGATTTTTTTAGGAAAGTTTTCTACATCATAATTCTACCTGAACCTTGTGGATTTCATGGTTTTAACCAAGCAGGCATTATTCTGGCATGATCTTGCTTTCATGATTCCCCTTTGAGAAAAATAAAAGTTTATATAAAATAGATTTTGATTGAAGAACAGATTTTAAAATATACCTAGTCTTTTAATCTTTCTGGGCAATTAAACCTTTTAAATATGATTCCTAACATTTTCATTATGCCCACTTGCTAAATTAAAAGCCAATCATGAAAATGGAGTTAGTTTTCTCTACAACTGACAGCAAGTGTTCTGTTCAACTGAACCCCTGAGAATGTTTTGGTTTTTATTTCATTAGCATACCTTGTATCATTAAATCTTGATCAAAACAATATCAAAGGATTCATTGGTTCTTAGCAAATTAAATAGCCTGTCTTTGATTTTAATAAGAATGTCATTTCTTTCTTCTTTTTTTTTAGAGAGCTGTGGACATGGTGCTGTGGCAAACATCAGTGATCCACATGTTGTTCGAATCAACTGGAGAGGGTATCAGTATAAATATGGTGCCTGGGGTCGAGAATTTTCTCCTCAGAATCCAGACAAAGGATTATATTGGGAGACACCTCTGGAGACAAATGGGAGATATTTCATGCATTACAGACTCTATCAAACATTCAGTGATTTACTTGTGTACAAATATTCTCATCAGTATGAGGTTACGTATGGTCAAGGTGCTGGAACAATAGTTTACAATAATACCATGTATGTCAACTGGTATAACACTCCAAACATTGCTAGTGTTAATCTGACCACCAACAAAGTTTCTCTTAATAAACCTCTCCCTAATGCTGTCTTTAATAACCGCTTTTCATATGCTAGTGTTGAGTGGCAAGATATGGACTTTGCTGTAGATGAGTTTGGATTCTGGGTGATTTATTCCACTGAATATGCTGCTGGTAACATAGTGATAAGTAAACTCAATAACACCACTCTTGAAGTGTTAAACACTTGGCATACTCGGCAATTTAAGCCATCTGTTTCTAATACCTTCATGGTTTGTGGGACTTTGTATGCCACCCGTATTGTGAATACCACAATGGAAGAGATTTTCTACTACTATGACACAAACACAGGGAAAGAAGGTCAAATGAGCACCATGATGGGAAAAGCAATGAGTACTCTGCAGAGTATTAACTATCATCCTTTTGACCATAAACTTTATGTTTATAATGATGGTTACCTTCTAAATTTTGACCTTGGTTTTTACCCAGAAACCCATGAAACATTTTAGATTTTAAGAATTAGACAATCATTGAAAAATTTTATCTGCATATTAGATATTCAAGAGAATCCTAAAGTATATATATATACTTTGGATTTGGAAGCATAGTTCTACTTTTAAAACTTAGAATATTTGCCTTGATTTGGTGAGTACTTCTGGAAGTCTACCTTTAAAATGCATTTCCTTACTGAAACCATATTTTTCTAGGGTAGGAGGGTATGAAGCAAGGAATTTAAGACAGCCTTGAGTGAAGTGACATATAGGTATTAAGAAACTTAAAATGGACTCTGTGTATTTCGTATACAGGGTAGAGGGCCCAAAGTTCTTCTCCATGAATTTCAACTGATTATATTTTTTCTACGTGAAAGAACTTTGGGGATTAGTTAGGCAGATTAATAACTGAAATTTCTGTGAGCTTACATTTCTAAATTTTGTTGTTGGTTTTGGTAGTATTATTATTTTTTACCAGTACTTGGCATGCTGTCTTACACATAGCAGATAAGTAAATTTAGCAAGCTTGCATAATCACTGTAAAATGCTGAGTTTGGGGAGAAAAGCATTTTTATAAATTTTAAATATTGAAAATAAGTTCTAGATGACACTTCAGATGAGGCATTTAATTTTTTTCCTTTTTTCCGTTATCTATTTATACAAGAGTTAGTTTAGAATGCTTGTACAGCTCAAATGATTAAAATCATACGTACCAACTAGCTTTTCATCTACTTTCCTGCTTCCTACATTTTATAAAAAGTTAACCAGTTAATAAAGAAATATTTAAGATAAAACTTAATTTTCCATCATGAACTTTTACTAAAGGTGTCTGGGACCACAAGAAAAAAATAAGATGACAGTGATAAAATGATAGCACTTTTGATTATATATATATAACACTTTAAGTATAGTGAGACCTGTATTAGATCAGTGGTTTCATGTAATTTTTGTCTTTGTGCAAGCCTAAAATGTTTAAAAGAGTGAAATTTTAACTTTTCTTGAGGAAATGCAGAAAAAAAACATAAAAACTCTTAGTGCAGTTTAAAATCTTGCAGGTGTATGTTTTATGCTTTATGTCATTATCACCTGGATCTTATTCTGTTTTCCTTTGACTTCCATGAGTCTTAAGTCTATAAAAGTGATTCATTAAATATGTGTTCCTCCCCTTTTACTAAATGATTAAATATGTTTTGAAAGCAATTGGTTTTTTGTCTTATTTATGTTTTTAATTATTTTTTAAAAACTCTTAATAGGGTAGTTTACATCTTGCTGTGAGGTACAGAGAATGACTCACTCCCAAACAAACGGGTTTAGAACTTCCTAAATTTGATCGTGGATAATATCAATAGCTTTTTAAGTTGGGAATGGTTCCTTTGTTTTAATTTCTCTTTACAATTCATTCTTTCTGGCAGCTTTTGTTTTATGAGACAGCATTCTTTTCTTTTGGGATATGACCTTATGTATTTATAATTAGCATGACTGACCTGATTATTTCCATTGTTAAATTATATTTGGGTGGTTTATGTTCCTTTTCCAACTGAGCTATTAGCAAAAGATATGAGTTTTGAGATCTTCCTAAACAGGAAGTCTTGGACAGAAAAGGAAACAAATGGCTGCACTGGGGAAAGGAACAGATAAATTTTCACCAAACAGAATGGTAAGGGGACATGTGACCTACAACTGGATGGACAAACAGATTAGACTGGAATACTTGTCTTTTAGAATTTAAATATATAGATATATATTTATAGTTTTTCCCTTTATATTTCAAAGCTGAGCCTAGAGATAGGTATGACCTTAAAATGCAAGAATATAGAAAGATGAACACAAGTATGCGGTGAGATATAAATTAAATGCAATGTTGTTATATTTAATCTGACTGTAGGCAATTTTCTAGACGAACCTTTCTACTGAATTTTCAGGATGACCTCTATAGAAGCAGTAATGGAGGCAGAAAGCCAAGGTAACCCTAGTAATCAGCATCTTGTTTAAACCACTAAAAAGACTTTGCCTGACATTCTCTTCAGAGAACCTTCCTCCCTTAAGAGGAGGTCATCAGATGGCACTGACTGCCAGCAGAAAAATCCCCCAGGGAAGTTTGAAGGACTGAGAGATCTAGGTTCCAGAGTTTACTGCAGTGCAGTTATATAAAAGAAAGTTGTAGCTACAGATGTATCCTCCAGCACCCCTTTTGGGGAAAAAAGTGCATTATTTTTATTTTATTGAAAGCATTGTGATCTACAAAGTCCTTCATAGTTGGGATTTCAGATATATAGTGAATCAGGGCCATTCTCATCACCAGTGTTGACCTCCTTCCACTATCTTATACCACCGCCCTTTGTCCCCACACCTGCCAATATCAAAGGCCCATTTTAAGTTTAGATTGCTATAATTTGGGTCTTTTGATTCAATTGTTGTAGATTTTAGTTGGATATTTAGTTCTGTCCTTACTTTTTTTTTCTCAATCAATGTACCTGAAACCACTTGGCCTCTATACTTTTTTCCCCTTAATTTTATAGAAAAATGAATAAATATGAGATAAAACAAAATAATCTACATCCCAAGTTTTTATAACAAAGGCAGGAGCCCTTATCTAAAAGATAAAAAAGGGGTGATGATCTTTTGCATAAGATCAGCAAAAATTGGGGAAAATAGAAAGGAAAAACCTATGGTCAGAAAACAGGGTATCCTAAAGCCATGAAGCATCCTATAGACTCTAGGCACACTAATTTGTCTAATGTCTTTCTTTATGATCCCAGGCAAAGATCTCAGTCATGGTTGTCTCAGTCAGGCTTCTGTAATTAGAAATCTTGGGTTTTGCACATATGCTATGTGGAAGTCAGGGTGTCACAGAGCATCTTCTAGTTTCATCTCACTGTTAAGTGATGAGGCAGGGAAACTTGCCCTGAAAGCAAATTGTTGCTGTTTCCGAGTCTTCAGGGTGTCATATAACCCCAACCCTGGAGCAAGTCAGTAGCAGGGCAGCATTAGCACCTTCCCCAGTAGAAATTCTATTCCTGTGCTGGTGCAGAAAACTGTGCCAGTTCCAAAATGTTCATCAAAGGTGCAAGGGTGAATGGCTGATGTCTGATTGACTGGAGTCTAAGTCAAGTCACTATGACAAATGTTCAGCGTGAAAGACCCATACAATATAATATTTAGTAGTTTATATCTCTATTATATAAAAACTTTCTATACTTAAGATATCCCCGTTTTAATGTGGCTGTGTAAAAAGGAATAATGCCACCTGATACTATACCGAGGTGCATATGGGGTAAAAATAGCAAGATAAACTATTCCTGTAACCTGGTTCTAACATGAACTCAGAACCCAAGAGAAACTTGGGTCCTACTAAACAAATTCAAAAAGGAGTGGTGAAAATTACATCTACATAAGAAACACATAATAAGAATTAAATTAAGGAAATACATCTAAGGAACACACACACGTACACACATATATATATAAAACCTTTAAGTCTTTTGAAATAGTTTGCGGGGGATAAAACCTGAAGCACAGCTTCAGCCTTCAACATGGTGTTGTGGAGTCTGAAAAACTGCTCACAGCAGTCTTGGATTAGAAAATGTCCTCAAGAGGCCTGCGAAGTGGCGCTAGAGGTAAGGTGTCTGCCTTGCAAGCGCTAGCCAAGGAAGGACTGTGGTCTGATCCCCCAGCGTCCCATATGGTCCCCCCAACCCAGGTGAAATTTCTGAGCGCCTAGCCAGAAGTAACCCCTGGGCATCAAACGGCTGTGGTCCGAAAAACCAAAAAAAAAAAAAAAAAAAAAAGAAAATGTCCTCAAGCTGAGGGTCTCTCCAAAGTTGAACCCAGTAAAGAACATCAGTCATCAGTTCAAAACAAAGGAAAGTGGTAGAAAGGGGATGCCTAAAGCAAATCAGCAGCAGTGGTGGTGGCAGTTTCTTGCTGGACTGAGTCAAGTCTGGAGGCTATCCTTTAGCTTTGGGAGCCAGCTGGTAGATAGTTGGGGTGGGGGAACATCCTGTTCCTGAGGAGTTAAGCACTGAGAGTAAAAAGGGTTAATTAAGGAGAAATAACATCAGGGATGAGAGAATGAAAGGATAGAAAGGATTTGTAAAATGATAAGAGGGATGGCAGAAAAGTTATATATAATGCGTAAGGATGACATACAAAATAGACAGACATTATGTATAATAGAGATGACATTAAACAGACATAGAGGTATCCAACATACACACGTACACACACACGAGAAGGCAGAAAATTATATATATGCATAAGGACTCTATACAACATAGACAGACATTATGTATAACACAGATGGGCATTAAACAGACATAGAGGTATTCAACACACACACACACACACACACACACACACATACACACATAGGCAGACAATGAAGATTGATCGATAGGTTATAGTTAAAAAAAAAACAAAACTGACCCAGGAGGAATGGGTCAGAGTACTTAAAAAATATAAAGTCAACAAGTCAGATGGAAAAGTTTTCTAATTCTTAGGAAAATCATCATCACTGAAGGTAAACTTCGCTGAAGAAAGGCTTCCTAATGTATGTAGATCATTCTTAAGACATAAATTTTCAGGGCCCGGGAAATAGCATGGAGGTAAGGCATTTACCTTTCAAAGCAAAAGGTCATCGGTTCGAATCCCAGTGCCCCATATGGTCCCCCGTGCCTGCCAGGAGCAATTTCTGGGCATGGAGCCAGGAGTAACCCCTGAGCACTGCCAGGTGTGACTCAAAAACCAAAAAAAAAAAAAGTAAAAAGACATAAATTTTCAAGTCTAGAATACTAAGCAATATGTCAATGACAACTGCAAAAGGAGGATACCCAATGAAGTAACTTCTAATGGGTCTTGAGCATCCCGGTTCCTTTCTTGAAAGAAAACTGAAAACATGGGTATTATGATAATATAGTAAACTAGTTTGAATTGAAAATAAATTGCAAAAACATACTCATGAATGAGTACTGTGGCAAGAGTCCATGGCATGCAGTTGCTATTCCAATAGTATCTGTGGACATAAATATTAGATCATATTAGCAAGCATAATCAAATGGAAAATGAATAGATTAGAATATTTGTCGAGACATTATCATAATGAGCACTGTATTTAGAGTCTTAATATAATGTAAAACTAGGACAACCAATTTATATTTCCAAGAACTACTGTGAACAGAATTATTTGAGTTATTATATACATATTAAAGTTAACACAATAAAATATTCTTGTAGTGAGCACTGTAGTGGGAATTCATGGCTTCCAAATGCATTCTGCACCTGTTTCTGTGGATAAAAACATTGCAACATTATTTTAGACATTTATAAAGAGCAGTTGATTGAACAAAAGTTCAATCTAAACAGCTGTATTTATTGCTGCAGTTTTCTTTGAAGTATAAAAGAGGGTAAGCTTTAGTGTTTCTCCTTTCCACTCTGTTTCCTTCAAGCTATACTCTGGAACCAATGGTGTTCAAGACAATGACCATTTAGACCATTGTGTTTCTTTGTGCAGTTATTCTAACTACCACATATACGTGATATTATTCTGAATTTTTCTTCTTCTTCTTTCTTCTTCTTCTTCTTCTTCTTCTTCTTCTTCTTCTTCTTCTTCTTCTTCTTCTTCTTCTTCTTCTTCTTCTTCT
>PVKC010005531.1:0-33001 GCA_004027635.1 Crocidura indochinensis | reverse complement strand
TAGGGAGGTTTGATTCTTAGTTAATTGTGTCTGCCAACCAATAACTGATGATGTCTCCAATGAGAGTCATACTGTATCCAAGTTATAATGATCAATGATGACAACATGTGGATATCTGTTTTCTAATCTCATAAGCAAATTATAAACTCATGTGTTTGTTTTTTTTTTAATCACAGTGCCAATGTAGAAATCTGTTCAAGGTTAGAGAGTTGAAGCAAAAGTTGCTTAGGAACAATATTAACATAATTAAAGAGAAAGATGAGGAGGTGTTAATTTAGGGTTGTATCTGTTTGCAGTGATGGACTTAATCTGCCTTAAAGGGAGAGAAAGGGCTTGATTAGCCTGGTGAAGGTGGAATTTTAGCTAGTTTAGTGGTTCTTCCAGTAGATATCTCCATGCCATGATGTATGGAATCTATTCTGGATGCTAAGAAAAATCCACCTCTTGAGGCCTGAGCGATGGCGCAGTGGTAGAGTGTTTGCCTTGCACACAGCTGACTTCGGACGAACCACGGTTTATTCCCCTCATGTACCATATGGTCTCTCGAGCCAGGAGCGATTTCTAACTATATAGGCAGGAGTAACCTCTGAGTGTCACTGAGTATGACACAAAATCAGAAAGAATAAGAAAAAGAAAGGAAAGGAAAGGAAAGGAAAGGAAGGAAGGAAGGAAGGAAGGAAGGAAGGAAGGAAGGAAGGAAGGAAGGAAGGAAGGAAGGAAGGAAGGGAGGGAGGGAGGGAGGAAGGAAGGGAGGGAGGAAGTAAGTAAGGAAGGAAGGGAGGAAGGGAGGGAGGGAGGAAGGGAGGGAGGAAGAAGAAAGAAGAAAGAAAGAAAGAAAGAAAGAAAGAAAGAAAGAAAGAAAGAAAGAAAGAAAGAAAGAAAGAAAGAAAGAAAGAAAGAAAGAAAAAGAAAAAAGAAAGAAGGAAAGAAAGAAAGAAAGAAAGAAGGAAAGAGAGAAAGAAAGAAATGAAAATTTCTTCATTTTTAAATTTTTAAAGTTAAATTTTAAATTTTTAAATTCTTAAATAAAAAAGATTTTACACCATGAACAAGTGGGTTTCAACCCAGGGATGCAAGAATGGTTCAACATACACAAATTAATTCACATCATACATCACATTAACAACATCAACAACAAGAAAGACAAAATCACATGATCATATCAATCGAAGAGGAGAATGCATTTGACAAAATCCAACACACATTAATGTTGAAAACACTCAGCAAAATTGGGTTGGAAGGAACCTTACTCATGATAGTTACAACTATCTATAAAAAGCCCACAGCCAACATTATCCTTAATGATGAAAACTGAAAGAATTTCCACTAAGGTCAGATACTAGGCAAGGCTGACCACTCTCTAAGCATTTATTCAACATAGTCTTAGAAGTCCTAGCAATAGCAATCAGACAAGAGACAAGAATCAAAGTAATCCAAATAGGAAAAGAAGTCTATCTTTTTTGCAGATATATGATGATATACATTGAAAAGTCTAATAAGTTAACAGTAGCACTCCAAGAAACAATAAACCAATATAACAAAGTGGCTGGCTACAAAGTCAATACACAAAAGACAGTAGTATTCCTCTATACAAATAATGAAGCAGAGAAGAAAGAGATTAAGGAATCAATACCATTTTAAATAGTATCTAAAAATATCAATTACGTAGGAATCAACCTGACAAGAAAAGTGAAGAACCTATATACAATGAAAACTTCAAAATGTTTTTGAAAAAATTGAGCAGGACCTAAGGAAATGGAAGAATATCCCATGCTCATGGGTAGGAAGAAGAAACATCATCAAAATAACTCTTACCTAAATTACAATATAGTTTCAATGCAATCCTTATCCAAATTCAGACATCATTTTTTTTTTTTTTGGTTTTGAGTCACATCTGGCAGCGCTCAGTGTTTCCTCCTGGCTCTACACTCAGAAATCACTCCTGACAGGCTCAGGGAACCGACCATAAGTATGGTTTGAAACACCATCCTTCTGCATGCAAGGCAAAAGCCTTACCTCCATACTATCTCTCCAGCCCCAGACATCATTTTTTATGAAATTAGAACAATCAATTTTATTGTTTGTATGGAACTACAAAAGATCCAGATTAGCCAAAAATTCATACTGAAAAAAAAAAACAAGAAACTGGGTGACATTTCTTTTTCTGACCTGAATCATTACTATAAAACCATAGTGATCAAAACAGCATGATACTGGAACCAAAACAGAACCTCATACTAATGGGTCAAAATAGAATATTCAGTGAAGTATCCCCAAATATATGGTCAACTAATATCTGAGAAAGGACCCAAGTACTTGAAATGTAACAAAGACAGTTTCTTCAACAAATGGTGTTGGAACAACTGAATAACCACCTGTAACAAACTAAAATTTTATCCATACCTCAAACCTTTCACAAAAATCAACTCAAAATTAAAGACCTTGAAATCAGACTCAAATTTATAAAAATTATTGAGTGAAAATAGCAGAATATTTCAAGAATTACCTCAAAAAAGTCCTTGATGATAGAATGCTAATGACAAGAGTTATATCATCAAACTCAAATAAATGGGACTACATCAATTAAAAAAGTTCTGTTTGCCCCTTCCCTCATGGTCTCAAGGAGCTGCAGAGATCAAAGCACTGAGATGGCATCTCTGGCACTCCCAGTTTGTTTCCCAGGCAAGTTTGGTTCCCTCCCAACTTCTGTTCCCTGATTCCAGCACTCATGCTCTCACATGAGCTACAGAGGAGGAACCTAGATGGTATGTCCCATGCACTCCCTCCCATGACTTCCCTAGGTAAGTTTGGTTCCCTTCCTGTGTGTTCCCTGTTTTCTATACTCATGCTTTCACTGGAACTGCGGGGACTGAGGCACCAAGATGGCATCACTCCTCATCAGATGTCTTTAATTGACATATGGTTCCATTTCATGTGCAGCAAAAAAGAACAATGTAAAACATCATCTTTGTCTTGAAAGAAGATAGTTCTATTATGTACTAGAATCAAAGCCAACAGACTTACACTTCATGTGAACAGAAATTAAAGCTTTCACAATTTCATAAAGCAAAAAAGTATTTGTAACTACTTTTTCTTTTGAGCTAGTTTAATGTGAATCGTACACATCTATTTGTACCAATGTTTTATAAAAAATGTATTTTCTAGTATGTATTTGTTTAAAATAGTGGAAATAAGGTTTTGATAGCAGGATGAATTACTTTTGTTTGTATTACAGCTATAGAAAGCAAAAAGAGTAAGATGAATTTCTTATACCAGGTAAAATAATTTATTTCAAGCAGAGCTGTATTTTAATAATTAAAAATTAATTTGATGATAAAATAATTTTATAATCCTAAAATGTATTACATTTAATTATGTTAATATGCACTTAGCCCATTGTTCTCAATGTCACACAGTTCTAAAAACTATAAAATAGGAAACAGAAACTATTTTTTTAAATCTATGGTGCCATTTATTATATTACTTGACTATACCACAGATAAGTAAGATCATATAGTGTTGTCTCCTTCTGACTTACTTTGTTTAACATGGAGCCCTCCAATTCCAAGCATGGTGCATCAAACTGTATGATTTTGTTTTTTCTTAAAGTTTCATAATATGCCATTGTAGATATAGACTACAATAAGAAATGGAGAGTAAGGAAAAATGATAAGCACTTGTTCGGACAACAAACCCTAAACAAGAACATTATCAGAAGACCTTAATCAAAACCTTGGTACTTGAAGCTAAAAGCATAACACATTTTAAAAGAATGTAACATAAATATAGCAAAATATAAATATAATACATTCATTTTTAAATGTAACTAGAAATTTTACTATTTATCTTTACATCTAGAATCAGATTTTAGATAAAGGTCTGTTTCTAAAGTGAAACATATTTTTCTTCAACTCTACAGTTACTGTAACTGAAAACTTACTTTTTGTTAGTGTGGCCTGTAATATTGTATAAATACTGGGATAATAATATAAATAACTGGGATAATAATGCATTTTTATTCTGCTACTTTAGGTTTAGTCAAATTAGAGCTAGGGTCTTTTCCCACAGAACATTTTATCATATTTCCCAAATTCTACAGGCCTCAAGCCATTTTGTTGTTTTGATTTATTAAACTCAGATATACTTTTTAAGTTTTGGATAGGAACAAGTAACCTTTTACATGTCTTATTAGCACTTTTCTTTAGGGTTGCCCTTATAAAAATAGTATGTTGATAAATTTTTAGCCCTAAAAATCTTTATTCTGCTTCTCCTACTCCTCAGAAAGTACTCATAACAATAATTAGGAGAATTTTAGAGCAACTGAGGATATAAATAGAGTTAATATTACAAATGCCTAGGGTGTTATAAGATCCATTACCAATATTTGTGTTTTGAATTCTTTGCTTCTGGAAGTTTCAAAGCTTGCTTTCAAACTTGATATTTCCAATCAAAATGTAACAAGAGACTACACTGTTACCCTGTTAGCATATTGGAAAATTTTATGAAATTTTAATTATATAACCAATCCTTTGTCTATATGATTGTATGTTTATGCAAACAATATTCTGCCTCATGAAATAGTAAACAAAATATTAAAACTGTTAAGAGAAAATAGTGTGTAATTTAATTTTCATAAATATAATACATTCATTTTCTCTAGGCAATAACTCAAAAGAAGATTCTTAAAAATCTGTAGAGATACAACATACCATCAAAACAACAAAATTCTATTATTCTTATGCTAAACGCTTTTATTTTCTAAAATTTTTGTATTCACTATTAAAAAAAGAATTCGGTGTTGGAACAATAGTACAGCAGGTAGGGTAACTTCCTTGTATGAGGTTGACCTGGATTCTATAACACATCACATATAGTCTTCAGAGTACCACCAGGAATGATTCCTGATTATAGAGTCAGGAGAAAACCTTGAACAATGCTGGGTAAGGCAAAAACAAGCAAACCAAAAATTATACTCTGTAATACTTGTTAATGACAAGATAATAGAAAAATTATATAAAATCAATAATAGGAGTGTTTATAATTAATTGTCTCCTTATGTTCTTATATATGTACACTGTGTAAAATATATGATATTCAATCCCTTACTTTTTAAATTATGTCACTTGTAAATGTCATCAGTATTAGCATAATTTAAATTTGCCTCCATCAAAAATTTTTCCAGACAAAATTAGTTGATTTTTCTGTTTAAGAAACATGCACTCATGTTGATTAATAAACTCCAGTACAGAATTGTTATCCTATGTTAATTGTATATAGTATAAGTACTGTAATATATAAGAAGTATCCTATGAGGTATTTTTGCTATTACTGCAAGGATCATACTCTTTGTTAAAACAATATTTGATCTTAAAAATTGATAGGATCTAGGTATATTTTTACATTATTTAAGTCCTTTTATCCCATTTACTTTAGTCATAAAATTTTCAGATCCATTATTATGCAGTTTGCTCATCAACCTATTCATCAATTTAGAAAGTTCTTTTCATTTATAAAATTTTAAACACCATGGTGACAAAGTTGTTCAGGAACAGATTTCAGTCTTGGAATGTACACCACCTTTTACCAGTGCACAATTTCTCCACCAGTGTCCGCAGTTTCTCATCATCTTCCTTGCCTGCCATTGGAGCAGCATTTTACTCATTTCTCTTAGTATATTTCTCTCTGTCTCTCTTTCTTTCCCACATGATTCCCTTTTAAACACTGGTTTTCACTATTATTAATGAACTACTGTGCATATGACTATAACTCTGTTCAATACCCAGTTCTTGCCAAACATGATAAGTCCCAAATATCATTGCCTTAATAATCTTTTCTCTATCATATTGCATTGGTTCACTATGTGTGGTGAGCTTCCTACCATACAATGATCCTTCTTACTCCCATCTCTATTGTCTCTTGTTATTATTGCATAGTATCATTTGTTTTTTTATAAACCAGAGATGAGTGAAGTTATTCTGTGTTTATCCTTCTCAGACTCATTTCACTCAGCGTAATACTCTATATTTATACTCTATTATATTTTATATTTATATCTATACTATTAAACATCATGTCTAAGCAAATTTCATTACTTCATTTTTGTTATAACTACATAATGTTTCATAGTGTATGGTAGCATAGTTTCTTTAGTCACTCATCTTTTCTCAGACACTTGAGTTGTTCAAGATTCTGGGTACTATAAATCATGTTACAGTGAACATAAGAATGCAAAGCACTTTTTGACATGGTGATTTTGGATTTCTAGGGAATATACCCACAAGAGATATTCTAGCTCATATGGAGGTTCAATTTCTAAATTTTTGAGAAATATCCAGATTGTTTTCCAAAAAGCTGAACTTGTTGGCAGTTCCACCAGCAGTGAATAAAAGTCTCTTTCTTCCCAAGTTCATGCCAGCAATGGTCATTTGTGGAGGAAGCCTATACTCTAATCCTAGGGGATTAGAAGCAACATTGACATAGGAAAGATAAAACAGATTCAGGAACTTCCACCTCAAGCTAGCTGCAAGCAACACAGGTTATACAGACAATCTGTTGAACAAAAACTGAAGGAAGAGTTATTCACCTGAGTGGAGAACAGGTAGGAGTCGGAATCCAATCGAGATGTTGTTCCCACCCAGTTGCGGCAAGCACATGCAAAGAAGAAATATTCTGATTAAGGTTAAAACCAGTAACTCCAATAATTCCCCCTTACTGATTTCAAAAAAATCTAGAAATACAAGACAAAATGAAATAATTTGTGCCCAAAGTTCTCTGTAAAATGTGGGAACCCTTTTCTAGAGGCTTAAAGAGTGTAAGTATTTTGCAAAGTCACAGTAAATTGTTGGGGTAATAAAAAGAACAACCCTTCAGGGTGTCCCTATGCATGAAGACTCTGTTAATAAGACCAACTTCAGGCAGTCTAAATTTGTGTAACCACAAGTTCTTTCTTCTAAGTTCCAGGAAAAGATCTCCTTATTGTGGTTGTTTCAGTCAGGCTTCTGTAATTAGAGATCTTTGGGTTTTTGCAGTTCCTATATCAATGTCAGGACACACAAAGCAAGTCCTGGTTTCATATCGCCATCAGGAGGCATGTCATAGAAGCCCACCATGGATGCAAGTCATTGCTGTTTCCGAGTCATCATTAGAGTGTTATGGGAGTCAAACCTGTTGCAAGCGGTGCCAGGGCAGCATGAAAGTCTGCCCGGTTGTAGGTGGATTCCTGGTGTGGTGCAGAAACCTGTCTGGTTCCCAAGTTGGGGCCCAAGTTTCAGGGGTGAATAGCTAATGTTTCATTTGCTAAATGAAACCTAAATTATGTCATTATGACAAATGTTCAGGGTGAAAGGTCCCCTGCAACATAAAAATTTGTGAGTACCTATCCCTAATATATAGCAACTTCTCTCTAAACTAAGATTTTCATTTTTATTGTGCCTATGCTAAAAGAAATAATACCACAGGATATTTTGGGGGCTTTAGGAGGTAAAACAAAATAACATACTAAACACTGTATCCATGCTAAACAACCTGTATCCAGCAACAATATAGTTCCCAGAAGGTATCTCCTGATAACTCCTAAATTTAGGGCATACATTCTGAATGTTCTAATAAATAAGTCCAAAGGAGGCAAAACAACATCTAATCAAAGAGGTCTACACAAAGAATATCCCCCTTATGTCTTAAGTTCGAGGGGGTAGAATTCAGAAAACAGCTTAGTCAGCATCTTGATCTTGTGGCAGATGGGAATGCAGCTGCCTAAAGTCATGAATTAGGGTATGTCCTTGACCTGAGGCTCTCTCAAAAGCCAAATCTGGTAATGGGCAGCAGTCCATGATGATTAGAGGAGGAAGAGATCGATCGGGTGGGACAATGCTCTGGGTTATAAGTGGTGTAGGGCTGTGAGGAAAAAAGGGTTAATAAGGGAGGATAACAAATCTGGGGTAAGAAAACAAAGAAAACAATAGAAAAGAATGTGTAGAGTGGTAGGAAGGGGAAAGGGAAGAAGGAAGGGCTATATACAACATAGACAGACTTAATACAGCACAGATGAACATTAGACTGACATAAAGGTGGCCACCACACACAGACATTATAGATAAATAGGTCACATTCTCAAACTAAGACAGCTAGAAACTGGTCAAAGCACTTAAAAATATAAAGCTGACAGGTAAGATGAAAAAATTTCTAATTCCTAAGAATCAATGCTGAGGAGTATTAGCTTGGTTGTAAAAGCTTTGTAGGTAAGATTGTGCATACAACATTCTCAAAACAATCAGCTCTTCCACTTCCTATTCTGCAGCATATCATAAAATTTTCCCAAAATTTACAAAATAATATCATAATGAGCACTATAAAAAGAGTCTATATCATGGAGTATCATTATGGGTTTAGAACTGCTAGGTTCCTTTTCTGTAGAAATCTGTGCACAAAAACATTAGGATATGATAGCAACCATGCTTAAATTGAAAGTAGCTTGCCAAAACATTTTCACACATGAGCATTCTATCAGCAAGAATCTATAGCACACAGATACCTTCTCTAAAGATATCTGTGGGCAGAAACTTTGGATCATTTTATCAGGCATGATCAAACTGAAAATGATTAGTTTAGGACATTGAACATTTGTTAAGACATGTTTATAATGAGCACTGCAATAAGAATCTAATAAAATAGAGCAATGTACATATTATATTCTGGTTAGCATATTTTTGATGTGCAGAAAAATCTCATTGTAAAGTCATATTTGCTTATCTTTGCTTCCATTTGCTTGGCCACGATTTTATTTCCCAGAAGATGCCTTTAACTTAAATATCACACAGTATTCTCCCTCTATTTTTTCTCGATGTATCATATTTTAGGTTTCAGTATGAAATGAAGGTCTTTAACCCATTTTGATTTGACTTTTGTGCATGGTATTAAAGTGAGTTCTGAGTTTACTTTTGTACATGTAGCTCACATGTTTTTCCAACACACTGTGCAAAAAGGCTTTCTTCACTTTATTTATTGCCCTTTTATCAAAGATTAATTGATCATATACCTGCAAGCCCATTTCAGAATATTCAAGTATATCCCATTGATCTCAGGTTCTATCTTTATTCCAATATTATGAAGGCTTAATGTGTACTTCTTGATAGTACAGTGCAAAGTTGGGGAAAGTGATGCCTCTCATTATTTTTCACAAGAATTGCTTTGACTATTCATGGGCTTTTATTATTAACAATGAATTTCAGGAACATTTGATGCACTTATTTGAAAAAAGTCTTGTGTAAATATTATAGGGATTGCAATAAAACTATAACACTTTGTGAAGTATTACCATTTTCATTGTTAGTCTTACCAATCCATGTACAGGTTATATGTTTCTATGTCCTTGTTTCCTAATTTATATCTATTTATTGAAGTTGTATTTTGTAGGGTTTTTTGTATATATTTCCCACTCTTTACTTACATTGATTCCAAGGGCTACTTGATTTTCTGAGGAACAATTTTGAATGAGATTATTATTTTATTTTATTTTATTTTATTTTATTTTATTTTATTTTATTTTTGCTTTTGGGCCACAGCCGGTTAGGCCTTTTGCAGCATCCTTAGATTTTTCTAGATATAGTATCTTGTCATCTGAAAACAGTGAAAGCTTGAGTTCTTTCTTTCCTATATGAATGAGCTGAATATTTTATTTTTGCCTAATTGCTCTGGCAAATTCTTCCAGTATTGTATTAAATAGGGATGTTGAGAGAGGCCAAACTTGACTTGTACCAGACCTTAGAAGAAAATCTTTATATTTTTCCTATTGAGTATAATTTTTGCAATGGGCTTGTGGTAAATGACTTTGACTATATTGAGGAAAGTCCATTTAATTATCCTATCTTCTTGAGAATTTTTTTATCAAAAAAAGGTCCGAACCTTGATAAATATTTTTTTGAAAATATTCATACAATCACATGATTTTTAATTATTAGGGTATATTTTATTGATTGATTTTCATATGGCCAACTATATACATCCATGGAATGAATCCTACTTTGTTTTGGTATATAACCTTCTTGTTGAGCTGATTGTTCTTTTTTGCTATCATTTTGTTGAGAATATTTTCATCATAGTCATAAGGGACATTGATCTGTAATTATCTTTTTTTGTGGCATTTCTGCCACAGCATCAGGGTGATGCTGGTTTTAGAGCTACTATTTGGGATTGTTTCTGTTTCTTCAATTCTTTGGAAGAGCTTGAAAAGGATTGGCAATATGTATTCTTTAAATGTGTGAAATAATTCATTAGTAGTTAATCTGGGAAAGAGCTTTTGTTTTTATCTTTTGGGTTTCTGCACTTGTGATAGGTCTGTTCAGGTATTCCCAATAATCTTCCCTCAAACTTTGGAGATTATAGGAGTTCAAAAATATATCCATTTTTCTAAGTTCTCTTGTTTCATAACATAAAAATTCTCAAAGTAATTTCTGATTAATCCTTTAATTTATGTACTGTCCATAGTAATATAACCATGTTCTATATGATACTGTTAAAATTTCTCACTTTTCCTTTCTTTGTGAGTCTTGCTAATGGTTTATTGATCTGGTTTATTTTTTCAGAGAACCACTTTTGCTTTCTTTGATTTTTTTAAATTTATTTTTATGTGTCCAGTTCATTAATTTCTACTCAAAATCGTATTATTGTCTTCTGCCTGCCTACTTTTGGTTCAATTGTTGATTCTTTTCCAATTTCATAAGCTGTGTAATTAAGTTATTTATGCAGGCCCTTTCTTCCTTCTGATGAATTCTTGCAAAGCTATAATTTTTCTCTTCATACCAATTTTTCTATGTCCCATAAGTTCTGATAATTAGTGACATAATTTTCATTTGTTTACAGGACTCTTTTTATTTCCTCTTTAGTTTCCTCTCTGACTCAGTAATTGTTCAGTAGTGAGCTGTTTAATTTCCAGGTGTTGAAGTTATTTCTCCATTTATGTTTATAATTCACTTCAATATTTGATGCATATTGGTCAAAAAGGATATTTTGTACAATTTTATCCTCTTAATTTTATAGAGTTATGTGTTATGGTTCAGCATGTGATCTATCTTGGAGAAGGCCATATGTGCATTAGAGAAGAATATAGTGTGTGTTCAGCTCATCAGGATGAATTGTCCTTTATATGTCTACTAAGCCACTCTTTTTTTAAAGTGTTTTGCTGCCCCCTCATGGGGTGCATATATGATCATGAGTGTGATTTCTTTCTGACATATATATCCTTTAATTATTAAGAAATGATCCTCTCTCTTATAATATTTTTGTGCCTGAATTCTGTGTCATCTGCTATTAGTGTAGCAACCCCACCCTTTTTAAGAGACTTTACTTCAAATTGATTGAAAGATTTTTATTTGAGTCCATTATTATTCTGACTATTCAAATTAGTTTCTTGCAGGCATCAAAATGTTGGCTTCAATTCTTTTTTGCCATTTTATGTCTCGTATTGGTGAGTTTAGTGTAGTGATATTGAAAGAGATGATTGTCATGACATTCTGTGCCATCTTTTTGTAGAACTTTTGTGTGTTTGGGGGTATGTTTGCATTAAAGTAAACCCTTTGGTTCTTTTTTTAAGGTTGATTTTGAAACTGTAAATTTTCTAGCTCTGTATTACCTATGAAGCTTTCCTTCATTCAAATCAAATCATGAAATATTCATGATGAGGCGTTTTTTTCATTGAAGTATTTTTTTTAACTATGCCTTTTTACTAAAGTGGTGATTGTGATAAATTTGCTTTAAATCTCAAGTTTCTTCTTTCTAATTTCCCTTTTGAACTTGCTGAGTTCAATGTTCTATTTATATCTGTCATTTTCATCATTGTGACTAGGATGAGCCCTGGATTTTTCTTTTTTTTCTTTTTTTTTTTGTTTTTGTTTTTGTTTTTTTGTTTTTGGGTCACACCCGGCAGTGTTCAGGGGTTACTCCTGGCTCCATGCTCAGAAATTGCTCCTGGCAGGCACATGGGACCATATGGGGCACTGGGATTCGAACCGATGACCTTTTGCATGAAAGGCAAATGCCTTGCCTCCATGCTATCTCCCAGGCCCCAAGGATTTTTCTTATTTGTGTCTCTTTTAGCTGGTACTCTTCAGACATCCAGGAGGCATGTGGAAGCACTTTTTAGCTCTGAAAACTGCTCAACATTAATGATTTTGTCTTCTGCTTCTTCACAGGGGTTTTCTTTTTGCCTCTTTGCTAGCTCTATGATCTTATGTTATCCCTGTTGAATATATATTTCTTTACTTTAAGGCTCTTTCAGTTCCTTAAATGCATCTTGTCTTCCAGCCACTGGTGAAGCCTTCCAATGTGATTTCATTTTGCCTACCAAGTTTTTCATTTGTGTCATTTCTGTTTGAAGTTTTCATATTCTAATCGTATATAATCTTGAATTTAGTGGGAACTGGAGTGGAGGGAGGACAACAGTGGTGGTGAGAATACTCCTGATTCAATGTCACTATGTACCTCAAATATTATTATGAGAGATTATACTTCACTTTGATCAAAATAAAAATTATTAAAATAACGATTGGGAAATTGAGTTGAAGGTAAATTGACAATGAAAAAAAAAACTAAATAAGAGTGTATATTCTTGCTTTCTTTCCAGTTTCAGGGAAGGACAATAACTATTTACTCTTTGTTTCTTTTGTTATAAAAACCATTAATAAATCTAATGTTGTTAAAGAGGTTTTTTTCATAAGAGTTTTAGTTTTAGTACTTGCATTTGTGTTTTGAATACACTTTAAGTTAATTTTTGTAGATTATATTAAGTAGGGTGTTTTTTTAGACATATACTTATATAATACCCAGAATTGTTTTATAAAGATTATTATTTACCCAGATGCATTTTCTGGGCATAATTTTTACAAAGCAAATGGTAGCAAGTAAAAGGTTAAAATTCTAGTACTCCCACTGTGCTACTTATCCCAATGTATACATTCTCAATGATGATAGAATTGTTATTTTATTTATAACTTGTATTACAAAGCAATAGTTATCTTAATAGCATGTTATTTGAATAAAGAGAGATCCTCAGATCAGTAGAATAGGCTTGAGTACTCAGAAAATCTTTCCCAGACATACAATCACTTACTTTTTGATAATGGGGCAGGAAATCGTACATGGAGCAAGGAAAGCCTCTTCAACAAGTGGTGTTGGCACAACTGGATAGCCACTTGCAAAAAAAAAAAAAAAAAAGAAAAAGAAAAAGAAAAAAAAGAAAAAACGAATTCAGACCCCAGCTAGACCTTAATATCAGACCTGAAACCATAAAGTATATAGAATAACACATAGGTAAAACACTCCATGACATTGAGACTAAAGGAGGAAACAGCACTCTCCAAACAAGTGGAAGCAGAGGTAAATGGATGGAAATATATTAAGCTGAGAAGCTTCTGCACATAAGGAAATAGTGCCCAGGATACAAGAGCCACCCACTAAGTGGGAGAAACTATTCACCCAATACCCATCAGATAAGGGACTAATATACAAAATATATAAGGTACTGATGGAACTTTACAAGAAAAAAAAGAAACATTTGATCCCATCAATAAATGGGGAGAAGACAATTTGTCAAAGACAACTTATCAACAGACAATTTATCAAAGAAGATACAAATGGCCAAAAGGCACATGAAAAAATGCTCCACATCACTAATCATCAGGGAGATGCAAATCAAAACAACTATGAGGTACCATCTCCTGACGCAGAGATTGGTGCACATCACAAAGAATGAGAACAAGCTGTGCTGGCTGGGGTGTGGAGAGAAAGGAACTGTTATTCACTGCTGATGGGAATGCCATCTAGTTCAAACTTTATGGAAAGTGATATGGGGATTCCTCCAAAAACTGGAAATTGAGCTCTCATACGATCCAGCTATACCACTCCTAGGGATATTCCCTGGGAACCCAAAAATATAATACAAAATCCCTTCCTCACACCTATATTCATTGCAGTGCTATTTACTATAGTCAAACTCTGGAAATAATCACGATGCCCTTCAACAGTTGAATGGTTAAAGAAACAGTGTACCTATACACAATGGAATATTATGCAGCCATCGAAGAGATGAAGTCATGAAATTTTCCTATACAAGGATGCACATGGAATCTATTATGCTGAGTAAAATAAGTCTGAAGGAGAGAGATAAACATAGAATAGTACCACTCATCTATGGATTTTAAGAAAAACAAAAGATATTTTTGTAGTAATTCTCAGAGACAGTAGAGAGGAGGGCTATATGGTCCAGCTCATGATAGAAAGCTCACCACAAAGAGTGGTGTGTACAGTTAGAGCTATAACTACACTAAGAACTAATATAACAATATGAATGAATGAATGAGGGAAGTAGAAAGGATATTTCAAATATAGATGTGCGGTTAGAGAGGTGGGATATTTGGGGCATTGGTGATGGGAATGTTGCACTGGTGAAGGGGTTGTTTTTTATATGACTGAAACCCAACTACAATCATATTTGTAATCAAATTGTATAAATTAAATATTAAAATAATATTGAAAATAATCCGTGTTGGTGGGAATGTGGTGAGAAATTAATTACATTTAATTTAAATTTAAGAAAATCTTAATTTAATTTACATTTAAAATCAAATTTAAATTAAATTAATTTTAGATTTATTTAAAATTTTAGATTTAAATTAAATTACACTAAATTTAAATTTTAGAAACTCTCATCTATCTGGTGGGAATGCAACCTGTTCCAATTCCTATGCAAAACTGTATGTATGGCTCTCAGTAAACTCAAGTGAAGTGCCATATGACCCAACAATATCACTTATATATATGTATATATAATGGAATACTATATAACTGAAAAATGATGTAATCATGGAGTTTATTGCAACATGGGTAGAATTGGAAAACATTATGCTAAATAAAATGAGCCAGTAGATGAAGGATAAATATGTAATGTATACTTGTATGTGGTATTTAAAATAACTGCATGAAGAGATGCAGAAAAATATTGACAATTTTGATACCTCTTAATCTGATATCCAACTTCATTGATAAGATACTTTCCTATTTTTATTTAGCTTTAGTTTAGATGACATTTTGCTTTCCTAACCCTTTCCCAGGCAGCTAGATTATGAATCTTTACCCTGAGGCTAGCCTCTTTCTAGTTCTAGTATTATTATCTCTTATGCTACTCTTGACAAGTCAGAGAAACAGCTGACCTCGAATATGCTCTAAGAAAATAACTCCCCTTTGTCTTGTCTATACCCTTATAACCTTAGATCAATTCTTTAAATAATGTTTGGCAGAGAGAACTGTTGTGAACTTTTACCCAGATCTAAGATCAATTAACATCTGAGTATGCTGTCCAGGTCCTTATTCATTTACTATTCATTGATTCATAGCTTTATTTAGTGAATTGATTTGTTGGATAACTATTATGTTAAAAGATGTCTAAATTGATCAAAGAAACAATGATAAAAAGTCAGAAGCTTCAGTAGTAACTGCCATAGCAATAGCACAAGGGAGCCTGGAGACGCTGAGAACAGTACATCCCACAAAACTTCAAGTGTAAAACCATCAAAACTCCTGCCAAACAAAACAGCAGCCATCACCAGATCAAAAATTAAGTTCTTACAGAAATTCTTGGAGAAAAACTTGATGGAGGGATGCAGTGAGCGCTGGTTCCCTAACTTGGTCAGCACAGAAGGTCACAAACATTAGAACGTATAGCTGAGACTCAGAAACAGGGCACCTAAACAAGGTGGGGGCCTAACAAACTAGCTTTACGCAAAGCAGCATGGTATGAGACTGATTTCAGATAGCCAGCATTGGCAATGAGAGCTACTCTCCTTGCTGGCCTCCTTACATCCAGCCTGACCCTGCTTCACTTGCAGCTCAGGAATAATGTCAGGCCCATCCTGCATTTTGAAAAGCATGACTTTAAGAAATACAAGAGGATAAATCTGCAGCTGCAATAACAGTGGGAAGTGGGCAGCTTTTGGAATCAAAAGGGCCACTTTGAACTCAGAATATTCACTTAGAAAAGAGAATTGCCTTCTGTCTAGCTCCAGGCCACACATTTTTTTTTCTAGTCCAGGGGTCCAACTACAACACATAAAAAACAAGACCACACTGGAAAAGTCAGAATGCAAAGGTAATGTAGAAGCCCATTCCACTCAGTGAATGAAGTTGCTTGTTCTGAGGACCTGAAATATATCAGACACCTATATAGCCTCTCTGAAAAGGACATTCGAGAGTAAATATGGAGGATGTTAAAATAACTCAATGTTCAAAGAAGCCATGGAATGGCTAGGAACTGGTATAACTGGTCCTCTCTGTGAAAAGCTTTTTGAAGACTGGCTATCAATTCTGATGTCGTTGACTTTGGGTTTGGTGTTTAAATCTGATGCTTTTTTTTTTTTGGTTTCTACTCAATGTTCATTCGACTGTTTGGTTCTGGTACCATCTATTTTCTCTAACTACTATATTTTATAAATAATATAATAGAGATCAAGAAAAAATGTTGGCTTTTTGGGGACCACAATCAGTGACACTAAGGTCGCTCCTGGTTAGGGGGACATATAGGATGCTTGGGATCGAACCCAGGTCTGTCCTGGTTCAGCGGCGTGGAAGGCAAACGCCCTAACTCTGCAATAGCCAAAATGTCAAAAATCAATCAATTATTCAATTTTTCAATGTCTTTCTAGATAGAAAACATTTTGTAAGCTTAAAAATGTAAGTTTGCAAGGCCAGAGAGATAATATTGAATATATGCATTTGCCTTGCATGCAGAAGGATGGTGGTTTGAATCCAGGCATCCCATATGGTCCCCTGAGCCTACCAGGAAGGATTTCTGAGCCTAGAGCCAGGAGTAACCCCTGAACACAGCTGGGTGTGACCCAACCCCCGCCCCAAAAGTAAGTTTACATAAAAAAAACTTTCATACATGTGACAACAATATTTACCAGAATTATAAAGATGATTCTGTCCCTAACATAAACTTTTTGTTGTTGTTTTTTGGGTCACACCCGGCAGTGCTCAGGGGTTACTCCTGGCTCCATGCTCAGAAATTGCTCCTGGCGGGCACGGGGGACCATATGGGGCACCGGGATTCGAACCGATGACCTTTTGCATGAAAGGCAAACGCCTTACCTCCATGCTATCTCCCGCCCCCCCCAACATAAACTTTTAAATTATAAAATAAATGTGTGATATCTACCATATATTAATAAGGCATCCATTAAATTTATTTCAAACTGATCTTTTTAAAATATATGTATTGTTATATTTTTGACAAAGCTACCAAGAAAACAGCATTGCAAGGATACAAGCATTCCATCACACGTGAAGTTCACTTATAATGCTGAGTAATTTGGACAATTATGTTTCAAATTTTTCTCTAATACATAAATTTTGACATATTATAAAACTTTCTCTTGACCATAATAAATACAGAAAGCCAAGTACATGATTTCATTTTCTCTTGCAGTACTTTTTTTTATGATGTCACATAAAATCTAATATTGAAAGTTATTTGTGTAAAAACATTTATAATAGCATTAGTCACAATTCAAAGACACAGCAGTCTGTTTTAGTGGAAAGTATTCATGTATAGTTGGATTAGAACAAAGAGTAGTTTATGGGCTAGAACAGAAAATTTCATTTAATAGGCATAGAATTTTCATTTTATAGCAAGTAAGTGCTTGGTGATTACATGCACAGAAATTAATATATTTAGCATTAGTGAATTATCCACTTTAAAATGGCTAAGATTATGGATCTTATGTAATACATTTTGCTATGTTATTTTTATAAAGCACAAATTACAAATTGTATGAAATCCATGAGTTTAGGCTCTCGGATAATTCTATTTAAATATAAGTAAGATTTTTGATTTGCTAGAAATTATTAGAATAAAGCAGAAAATGTTTATTTTTACATGTAATCTTAGTCAAAGTGTCAAAAATCAATTATGTCAAATTTGTATTTTGACATCAAAACTGTCAAAAATCAATCACAATTCATAAATTGTGCTGCGATATTTGAGAAGGTAATATAATTATTATCTTTTAAGGAGGACATTTGTTTGTAGAATCCTGAGTTGTTGCATATGATCTGGTTTTCTTATGGCTACATTAATTTGTAAGAAAAAAGGCACATTAAAAAATGTGTGTAGGGGCCCGGGAGATAGCATGGAGGTAAGGCGTTTGCCTTTCATGCAAAAGGTCATCTGTTCGAATCCCGGTGCCCCATATGGTCCCCCGTGCCTGCCAGGAGCAATTTCTGAGCATGGAGCCAGGAGTAACCCCTGAGCACTGCCGGATGTGACCCAAAAACCAAAAAAAAATAAAATAAAATAAAATAAAAAATGTGTAATACTTCTAAATCGCAGATGTTTTATTTCTTTTGAAACTATACCTACCTTTGCTTAATAATGACTCTCCTCTTAGGGATATTTCCCTGTGGGCTTCAAGGACCATATGGGTTGTCCAGAACCAAACCTGAGTCAGCCATGTCAAGAAAGCACCCTACCAACTATTTTTTTCAGAAAATGGTCAGTATTCACCAGACCATATGTAAATGAAGCTTTTTTTTTTTTTTCAGAATTTTCTGGTTCCCAGATGTAAGCTCATACCATACCCATTAATTGAATCATTCCATTAAATATTTTGGATATTGCAAGATAAAAGTAACCCATTCTTAGAATACCAGGTCCAAAGTTAAGCCCTATCAACCAATGAGTTAAAGAACAAATTATGTGTTTTAAGGCTGTAAGTACTTTTTATTTTTGTTTTTATTTGTAGCAGGGGGTGGAGGTTGTGTCACACTCTATAGTGCTAAGAGGATACTTCAAACTTAGTGCTTGAATATTTTTCTTGCAAAGTTTGAGAAAACATACAGTGTCAAAAATTGACCCTGGACCTCTTGCATCTTATGCAAGTGTTCTAGTCCTTTGAGCCATTTCCCATACACTTCTATTTTTTTAAATAACAATTTAAAATGTAATTTACACATGATACAATTTAACTTTTAAAGTAAACACTGCAGGGATTTTAATTTTAATCACAGATTTATTAAAGCATAATCATTGGCTAATTTTAGAATAACTTATTATCCAGAAAGAAACCCTATATTTATTAGCAGCCATTGTCCGTTCTTTCTATCAACCCTGCTTTATAGATTAACTTACTCTGTAACTCTTATACTAATATAATTATGCAGTCTTTATAACTGTATTCTTTCACATAGAGTAAAAAATTTAATGCTTCTCTATATTTAGAATAAATATATAATTATTACTTATTTGAATAACATTACAACATAATAATATACAGATTTATTTTTTCTAATAATCTACTGATGTGCATTTTGGCCATTTTTGCTTTGAAGCTATTATCAGTAATAAGACTGAAGATTTAAATACAAATTTTTAAATAGATGCATGTTCTCAATTCACTTGGTTATATTCCTGAGTAAGTTATAGTACCATTATAGAAGCTATATATTTAATGCTATATTTATAATTTATAACTTTATAATATCTATCAAAATACTTTCCAAAGTGTTTTCCCATAAAATGCTATTGATTATATATTCAATTTGTCAAATTCCTGCTAACAGTCACTTTTATCTGTAGCTACTCTATTGGTAGAAAATAGCTTGTCATTATAGTTTTGATTTGCATTTCTCTAATGCCAAATAAAATTAAACATTTTTCATGATTTTAGTAAACATTTAAAATTATATTTTGATAAAGAATTCAAATACTTGTTCATTTGGAAACCATACTATATTTTATTATCTTTAAATTATCTTTTACATATGGATACAAATTAAACATTATTATTTGAAAGTATTTTCTGCTTTGTACAGATTTTTTTTATTTTTTATCTTAATTTTTGAAGCCTACAGTGCTAGCTTTATTCTCCTTTTAATAAATACAGTTAGTAGGCCACATAGCAAAAAAAAAAAACAATTAGATTAACAATAATACTTTTGAATCTAAATAACTTATTTAAGAGAAAATAATTTTCTTTATCTTTTGCCCCAAACAATAAAATTATATCAAAATAATAATACATCTAAGTAATCTACTTCTATAAGTTGGAAAAGATATAAATTACTAATATTTTTATTTTTCTATCTGCTGAAACAATGATAATTTAAGGTACATATATACATGTATACATACATACATACACATGCGCACCCACACATATATATATAGTATATATATATACCATATATACCAGTATATATGTATATATATATTATATAGCAACACCTGGTCAGAAATTGCTCCTAACTTGGGAACCATATGGGATGCCTGGGATTGAACCCAGGTCCATCCTGGGTCAGTCACATGCAAGGCAAACACCCTACCACTGTGCTATCATTCAGCCCCAAGGTAAATATATTTTATTTTTAAGGTAAATATATTTCCTGTAATGGATGATAAATTTTATGAGATTTCATGGTAGCATAAAATAAAACCTTAGTTTATAAAATAAAGCTTTTGAAACATTCTAATTTGCACAAATAAAAGAGAATTGATTAGTTATTCTCGGTAATTTTTTGTCATAAGAGGTATTTATTTAGTAGAACATAAATAGGGAAACTAATATGTAGTAGAGAATAGAAAATGAATATGAATAGTATTATGAATATACAGTTTCTCATGCCAGAGCAGCCAACAGTCAGAGAAATCAATTGAAATTCCAAAGAATATTTTATGATATATTAGATTAATTGATATAAATTAATTTTAAATTAATAAAATGTAAACTTTTGTCACATAGTAAGTCTTCTACAAATAAGAAGCCAGCTACTTTCAAGTCCCTTATATAATTGTTCAATTTATTTAAAGATACATGTAGTTGAATATAATTTTGGCAAGTTATTTTAGTGGTAATTTAATTTGCTAAAATAAAATGAAGTAAATGTTGTGTTGTAATCTTTATGTGAGACTTCAAATCCACTCATTCATTTTATAATCTAACAATTATCTTCATGGATTTTGAAAACTAAAATGAAAAGTATTCTGTTTTCTAAAAATTTCAAGACCTTAAAAATACAAATGAAGTGAATTGTAGAGTGTCCAGTAATTAAATCAGTTCTTTGAGCACTCACTATGCACAATATATAGCAGCTGATGTGGTGAATTAATAACTTACTGCATGTCTAACAACCAAAGCACTTCAGCTATTTCTCCACTGCTCACAGATGAATTTGAAAATGTGTTTAAAAATAATTTCTGAATAGCAGTTCCTTAATGCTGCCTGTCATGTGAAATGTAAAAACATAGTTGTGATCAATTACTGATAATCTAATAAAATTATTTTAACTATTCTAGTGGGAATATATTGTTTTTCATACAGATAATAAACTATAAACAGTAGTCAGAAAGTCAGATAACATTTTTGAATGTTAGTCTAATTAGTGTCATGTAGTTATTTCATTAGTTTCATAAATTAGTTAATGTCATTTTTTATTTGTACTAATTGTGTGATGTTGTCTATGTAAAGTTGTATCTTCAGAATAGTTTTAGCCAGAAGTATAATATATGAATCAAACATGTCATTTCAAAATTCAATAAACTTTTTTTTTATTTTTTGTTACAATAGCTTTTTGTTACACTGACAAGGCAAACAGCAGTCAGTTAACTAAAGGTGAAAATCCTGAACCTACGCTCAGATAACATTCTCTTTCACATATAAGAAATATTTTTTTTTAATTTTGAAAAATTTTAAATCTCTCTGCCTTTCTCTCTTTGACCTCCTTTTCCTGGTAAACAGTCAACTTGGCTTGCTTTTCTCGTGATTATTTACATCAGGTTAACTCCCCTGATATATATGGTCATTTTATATTCACTCTTTCCTCAACTACTGCCAGAACTTATAAATCACATAACGCAAAAAAGAAAATAGACAAAAATTCATAATTCTTATGGGTCTCAAATAAGACATTCTCTTTTTTGTTGATTTCTTGGAATATTGATCATTCAAGTCCTTGTAATATGGAAATATGAATTCCTGGTTTTATATTAAAATGTTTCCACTTAAGTCAGATTTAACAACACTTTGTAAAGTATATGCAAATATTATCAAATGTTACAGTATATGTCCTACCAAACAGAATTCTTGCTAAACAGAGGTATAAATCTCTAAATAAGTATAAACTAAAGAGCCTACTGAACAATTTCAAAAGGAGAATTTAGTCTTAGAAATAGTGAAAAGGGGGGACTGGAGCAGTGGCACAGCAGTATGGCATTTGCCTTGCATGCAGATGATTTAGGACGGATCACGATTTGATCCCCTAGCGTCCCATATAGTCCCCCATGCCAGGAGAAATTTCTGAGTGCATATCCAGGAGTAATCCCTGAGCATTATCAGGTGTGGTCAAAACAAACAAACAAACAAAAAGAAATAGTGAAAAAGTACACAAGAAACATGAATCTTAGAAGCTTACTAGGAGAGAAATACATCCAAACCAAATTTTTCCTCTGATAAAGACATCAGTACATTCATTTAAACATACCGGCCACTGAGTTTGTTTGGGCATATAACATGAACAAACATTATGTAGTATGTATGTTATTGCTTGATGAAAACAAGCAATTTTGATAATAGAAGTACTGATTCCATATAATGCAAAACTAATTATTTTCTTTTCAAATATTTTCAATATAATTATGTTTATAGAGTTCACAAGTGTTTTTTAATTGTAGCAGCTATATTAAAATATTTTTTTGTAAAATTTAAGGAGACACTGATTTGTTATGACAATATTATCCAGAGATGAAAAAGATGAAGGCCAGGAGGACCAATTCATGATAGAAAGCTTGCCACAGACTGGTGAGTGCAATTAGGAAAGAAAAGAGCCCACTGTAGCAGTACCGTTGGAACTGATCAATCTGGACAAGATCTATGTGCTGTAAGGGGGTAAAGTGACATTCATAGTACTCTTTATTAACAATAGTGCAAACCATACTGTCAAAATAGAAAAAGAGAGATACAGGGGAAAAGAAAGAGAAGAAGAGGTAAAAATGTCTGACCAAGAGACATGTGGGGTTGGTTGGAGGGGGAAACTGGGGACATTGGTGACAGGAAATATGTGGAGGTAAACAGATAGGACTATATTAAACTGAGAATCTTCTGCACCTCAAAGGAAATAGTGACTAGGATACAAAGGTCACCCAAGAATGGGAGAAACTATTCACCCAATACTGTTCATTCCTTCTCGCAGGCCACCACTACCAACCACTACAGATCCGGAAAATGAAAGTGAGTTTATTCCTTTCCAACCAAGCATCTTATCTGTGGGACAACATCACACCTGGAAGGTGGGACAATCCTGTTTCCACACCAATCCATGGTGCTACATTCAAAGATTATTCTATTCAATGAGTAACAATGAGTGTACTGATTAAGGTAAAAAGAGAAATTTGTAATCCCACAGATGAGGACCTAATCAGTGAGCTGGAAGATGAGATGCCTGACAACTTCATACAAAAAAGAGATTGGAAAAGAGCCTTAAAACAAATAATCAGACAATGGAAAAAAATCCTCAAAGAATGTGAACAGATGAAAATAGAAGTCTTTGATAAACTCAACCCAAACAGCATAAGAATCATTGGAGTTCCAGAGACCCAGGAAGAAAATCCCCAGGAAAATTCAACAATCAAGGACATCATTGCTGAGAAACTCCCAGAGCTAAAGACTGCATACAACCAAATTATACATGCCAAATGTACCAGTTAAAAGAGATTCAAATAAAGGACCCCAATTTACATTTTAATCATAATGAAAAATTACATTAAAAGGAGCATCCTTGGGGCCGGGCGGTGACGCTGGAGATAAGGTACCTGTGCTAACCTAGGACGGACCTCGGTTCGATCCCCCGGTTCCCCATATGGTCCCCGTGCCTGCCAGGAGCGACTTCTGAGTGAATAGCCAGGAGTAACCCCTGAGCGTCACTGGGTGTGGCCCAAAAACCAAAAAAAAAAAAAATACAGTAGACATGCCACAATAGAAGCAGTGATTGGATACAGTGACACAACTCAATATAATAAATACTTTCCCTAGAATACTGTACTTTCAGGTAGAAATGAAGTATGTATAGCTTCATAGATAAAAACATCTCAGAACCTTTACAGTCTCAAAATCAGCCTTAAAAGAAAAAAATGAAAGGTCTACTTTAAATCAAGATAGACCAAATGACACACCAAAGATCCTACAGAAAGATCACACTAAATCCCATGACAATTCTCTCTCAATGTCAATAGACTTAATATAACAGTTAAGAAATACAGAATGGCAAATTGGATCAAAAAGTTGAATCTAACATTCTGTTGTCCACAAGAAACACATCTAAATAGTCAGAACAAACATAGATTGAAAAAATCAAAGTTTGGAGGACAAACATCCAACCAAATAACTCCTTAAAAAACTGGGATAGCCATATTAATATCAGATGATACAAACTTTAGACTTAGAAAAATTATAAGGGACACATGAACGTTTTGTAATAATTAATGGCTATGTGAAACAGAAAGAAAATAGGCAGAAGAAGAAAATAACAAAGCTGAGAGCAGAAATTAATGAAGTGGAAAGCCAAAGAAAAATTCAAAAGATCAATGAAAGCAAAAGTTAGGTTTTTGAAAAAAAATAAAACAAGATCTATAAACCACTAGCAAAAAAAACTCTTTATGTAAGGGAGAGAGAAATTTAATTAACCAAATTAGAAATAAAAAGAGAGATCAGTACAAATACAACAGAGATTCAAAGGCTAATCAGAGATTACTTTGAGAAACTCTATGCAACAAACCAAGAGAATGTGGAAGAAATGGATAAAATCTTGGACTCTAGTAATATTGCACAGTTGAATCAGGATGATCTAGCATATCTAAAAATATTCATCACTATTGAGGAAATTAAAATGGTAAGGAAAAGTCTTCCACAAAAATCAAAAGCCCAGGCCCAGATGGATTTACTGAGGAATTCTTTCAAACTTTTTGGAAGGACATACTACCAACACTTTTCAGGCTCTTTTAGAAAACTGAAGGGGCAGAAACACTTGCAATAATCTTTATGAAGCTAATACCACCCTGATAGCAAAATAAGACAGAGATGCTACAAAAAGCAAAAACTACAGACCAATATCCCTGATGACCACAGATGCTAAGGTTCTCAAAAATTCCTAGCAAATAAGATCCAACACCTTCTCAAAAAGGTCATACAGAATAACCAAGTATGTTTTATTCCAGGGATGCAAAAAAATAGTTAAATATCCATAAATCAATCAACATAATAAACTATATCAACAAAAGAAAAAATATGGTATTTTTTTATTTTTTGGAATGCTCACTGGATATTTCATTTGATGATTCTTTATGTACGGTTATTCTATGCCACCTTTACCTCTCCCCCCCACCCCCTGCCTCTCAAACCAATAATGAAAGTCTCTGGAAGGACTCCACCCATTCCAGAGTATATGACCCCTCTCTCTTTTTTTATTTACTTATTTTTATTTATCCTTTTTTTCTTTATCTTCTATTTTTTCTTCTTTCTCAAACAAATCCACATAACTTATACTGACTAGTCCCCCTTCCCAATCAGGTGGGGAAAGGGGGGTAACCAAGACCAAACAGGTGTAAAACCACCAAGTAGCAAATTAGATGCAGAGGAGACCACTTGCTTTAGCAACCCCGGGTGGGAGGGGGGGGCGGTAGGGGAGAGGATATGGGAAGTAGGATGGGAACTGAGGTGGATGGAGGACTTTTTGGTGATGGGAGTTCCCCTGATTTTATGTTAATTTGTACCTAAAATATGATTGACAATGATATGTAACCAAACATGTTTAAAAATAAAAATTATATTAAAAAAAACCATATGGTCATATGAATAAATTCAGAAAAAGCATTCAATAAGGTTTTATACCCATTCATGATAAAAACTTTCAACAGAATGGGAAGGAAAGAACTTTTCTCAATATAGTCAAGTTCATTTACCACAAGCCAAAGAAAAATATACTTAATGGGGAAAACTGAAAGTCTATTCCTAAGATCTGGCACAAGGCAAAGTTGCTCAGACTTCCTTTTCCTATTCGCTATAGTACTGGAACAATTTGCCAAAGCAATCAGACAAGAAAAAGATATCAGGGGCATCCAAAAAGGAAAGGAAGAACTCAAGCTCTCACTGTTTGCAGATGACATGATACTATACTTAGAAAATCCTAAAGATTCTACTAGAAATAGTTCCTAGAAACAACAGATTTATATTGCAAAGTGACAGGCTACAAAATTGAAATGCAAAAATCAATGGCCTTATTATACATAAATAATGATAAAGAACAAATCAATATTAAAAAAAAACAATCCCATTCACATTAGTGCCATACAAACTCAGATTCCTTGGAGTCACCTTTAACTCATATATATATATATATATATATATATATATATATATATATATATATACATATATATATATACATATATATATACATATATATATAATTTTAAATTACATATATATAATTTAACTCATATAATATATATAATTAAAGAGGTTATGTATATTATATATAACTATATATTATATATACAAAGAAATCTATAAAATACTATTTCAAGAAAATATAAGAAGACACAAGAAAATGGAAACACCTTGTTCATCAATTGGGAGAATTAACATAATTAAAATGGCAATAATCCCCAAAGCATTGTACAGATTTAAAGTAATTGCTCTAAGGACTCCCATGACATTCTTCAAAGAAGTGGATCAAACACTCCTGAAATTCATTTGGATCAACAAATACTGACAAATCATTAAAGAAACCCTTATAATAAAGAAGATGGGAGGCTTGTCTTTCCCCAACATTAAGTTGTACTACAAAGCAATAATCATTAAAACAGCATGATATTGAAATAAAGACAGACACTCAGCTCAGTGGAATAGACTTCTGTATTCGGAGAATCTTCCCCAGACATTCAATCAAAAAAAAGGGGGGGGGGGAAGAAACACAAAATGGAGCAAAAAAGTCCTCTTCAATAAGTGGTATTGGAACAACTGGTCAACCGCATGCAAAAAAGAAAACTCAGACTTCCACCTAACACCATGCACAAAAGCCAAATTCAAATGGATTAAAAACCTTGATATAAGACCATAAGGTGTTGATAAAAACTCCATGATATTGAGACTAAAGGCATCTTCAAGGAGGAAACGTCACTGTCCAAATAAGTGGAACATAACTAAACAAATGGGACTATATTGACCTGAGAAATTCCTGCACCTCAAAAGAAATAGTGACTAGAATTCAAAGGTCACCCACAGAATGGGAGAAACTATTCAATCAATATCGATCAGTAAAGGGA
Source organism: Crocidura indochinensis (assembly GCA_004027635.1). Lineage (NCBI taxonomy): Eukaryota > Metazoa > Chordata > Mammalia > Eulipotyphla > Soricidae > Crocidura > Crocidura indochinensis. The sequence continues at coordinate 5,646 of PVKC010005531.1, read as the reverse complement.
TTGATATCTAAAATATACAAGGTACTGGCAGAACAAAAATAAATCTAACCCCATCAAAAAGTGGAGAGAAGAAATGAACAGACATTTCCTCAAAGAATAAATACAAATGAACAAGAGGCACATGAAAAAGTGCTCCACATCTCTAATCATCATGGAGATGCAAATCAAAACAACAATGAAATATCATTTCATGCCACAGAGACTGGCACACATCACAAAGAATAAAATCAGTGCTGGCGGATGAAAGGAAGGAACTCTGAGTCACTGCTGGTAGAAATTCCAAATATTCCAGGCTTTATAGAAAAACAATATGAAGATTCCTCAAAAGCTTGCAAATCGAGCTCCCATATGATCAAGATATACTGCTCCTAGGGACATACCGTAGGAACACAAAAACAGAACACAAAATTGCCTTCTGCACACCTATATTCATTGCAACGCTACTTCCAATAGTTAAAATCTGAAAACAACTCAGATGCCTGACAAAAATGAGTGGCTATTGTGTACATATACAAAATGGAATACTAAAAAGCCATCAGAAAAAATGAAGTCATAAAAATGTTCCTATACATGGATGGACATGGAAACTATCATGCTAAGTGAAATATGTCAATGGAATAGATAGACACAGAATAGTCTCACTCGGGGCCTGGAAGGTGGCGCTAGAGGTAAGGTGTCTGCCTTGCAAGCGCTAGTGTAGGATGCACTGTGGTTCGATCCCCGATGTCCCATATGGTCCCCCCAAGCCAGGAGCAATTTCTATGCTCATATTCAGAAGTAACCCCTGAGAGTCAAATGGGTGTGGCCCAAAAAAACAAACACAAAAGAAAAACCACACAAGAATAGTCTCACTCATCTATGGTATTTAAAATAAATGTTTTAATATTAATCTTAATAAATATTAATATAAATGTTAAGTGATAAATATATAAATAATATATAATTAATATAGATTATTAAAATAAATAATGTTTGATTATCTAATACTTATATTATAAAACATGTTTTTATATTTAAATAATATTCATTTATTTAAATATATAAATAATGTATAAATAGATAATAGATAGTAAATATTAATATTTAATTTTTCCCCTCCCCTAATATTTGATTTTTAAAAAAATAAAAGACAGTATTATATTTAATACGGAGAGATATGAAGACTGGAAGTACTGGTCTATGACATGAAACTTATCACAAATAGTGGTGAGTGCAGTTAGAGAAATAACTAAACTAACAATTATCATAATTAAAATAAATAAATTGCTTGTCTTGAGTACAGGCAGGGGGTGTGGGGAGGAGGGAGATTAGGAGAATTGGTTTTGGAAATGTTGCACTTTTGAAGGGGTTGTTCTATTCTATATCTGAAACTAAACTACGAACTTGTTTATAATCATGGTGCTTAAGTAAGTATATTAATATGGATAATAAGAAATTTTAATAAGTAAAAACTAAAATTTTAAAAACCTCCCTCAATTAAACAATTAAAAAATCTGAAATTTCAGTTTAATTTTATTTCCTTGGCCTTTAAGACTTAGCCTTGGGACAGAGAGATATTATAAGGATTGCCTTTCCTTGCATGTGACTGACTTTCAGTTTGATCCTTGATACTACATATGGTCCCTATACCCTCCAAAAATGGTGGTGCAATTTATATGCTCTGAACATTTCAGGCTTGGACCCCAAAACAAAAACTAAACCAACCCAACTAAACAAACATAAAACTTGGCCTTGTATGAATTCCTCAAAAGTGGAAACTATACAAGGTAAGTATCTTATATGCCCAAGGTTTTTCTGAACTATGCTAAAGAAACATGGATGAAGTTAGGAACAATTTTATGAATCATGATTTTGTAAACTATACCATGTCATTCTGTATTAAAAGTGACCAGATGATGTTCCATTTGAAATACTTAATATATCTGCTTTTGTCTTACTTTGGTAAAGTAAAATGCAGTGCTGGAACCTTGGGTATTTCTTTTTTATGTATCTGATACAACAATTTTTGCTCTAGTTCCTGATCCATATCTTTTCCATAATAAGAGTTTTTATCTCATCGTATAGGTCAAATGAAGATCATGCTTAACAAATTTGTATGTTAGAAATAAAGCTCCTCAAAAGATAATTGTTTTTTTTTGGGGGGGGGTCAAACCCGGCAGTGCTCAGGGGTTACTCCTGGCTCCATGCTCAGAAATTGCTCCTGGCAGGCACGGGGGACCATATGGGGCACCGGGATTCGAACCGATGACCTTTTGCATGAAAGGCAAATGCCTTACCTCCATGCTATCTCCCGGGCCCCGATAATTGTTAATAATATAATCCACAAGGTAGTTATTCAAATTCATGAAAATTAAGAACTGTCCAAAGCCAATTTAAATGGATATATTAACATAATGTATACATCATTCCCAGTTTATTTTTCACTAATGGTGTTTGTTGCTTAATCCTCTGACACTGTTAGATTGATAAATCTATTGGAATTTCATATTCAAGAATGAAGAATTTTAATGTAGAAATAAAGACTGTGCAGAATTTATATAGAAGCTAGGGTATTTGAGCAGGAATGTTGAAATACAATTTGTAATGTGAGCTTCAGATGGAAATGTCTTACTAGCTCTATGAATTCCTTTCCCTGTGAACAGGATGAATCAGAAAATTAAGGTGGACTAAAGCAATATCCCTGACTATTTTATTCAATTTTGAGTTTAAGCACACATAGCTGTGCTCACAGCTTACTCCTGACACTTTGCTTAAAGATTACTACTAGAAGCCTTGGTAGGTGAGTGAGGGGGATCTCTGAGGTCTGGATAGAATCTGATTCAGCCATTTCAAAGCAAGTGTCTTAACTAATGTACTATCTCTCTAGTGCTTAGGATTCTTGATTTTATTCATTGACACCTAACACTATTTACCAACACTGCTCTTCTTTTCAAAAATAAAGCATATTACTGTTTTATTATTGATACCTATTATGACCATATATGAATGGGATGTATAAAATTGACATTCAAGTTACTATTAATAAAACTGCAAAATAAACAGATTTCTAACTATGAATTCTCAAAGTATTCTCAAGAAATAGTAATTTTGTTGTTGCTGTCTGTTGTTTTGTTTTGCTTGTTTTTTTTAATTTTTATTTTAATCATAGTGGCTTACATATTGTTCACAGTAATATTCCAGGTACATGTTAACATTGAATCAGGGGAATTCCCATTTCCGAATTGTCCTCCCTCAACCTCCATTTCCATCCTGCCTCCCCTATCGTCCACCCTCACCCAGGGGCTTCTAGCTTGAGTGGCCCCCTCTGTGTCTAGTTATTACTTAGTGGTCTTATAACTGTTTGGTCTTGGTACCTCCATTACTTCTCCCTCTAATTGGGAGGCGGGACTAGATAGTTCTAGTTATGTGGTTTTGTTTGAGGAAGAGTAAAGCAATAAATTGGGGTAAAAATCAACTATGCCAACAATGGGCAAAGTCCTTCTAGAGGTTCTCCTCCTCGATTTGAGAGATGACGTTTTGCTTTTTGATCCACATCTGGAGGGGCTCGGAGATATAGCACAGCAGCATTTGCCTTGCAAGCAGCCAATCCAGAACCAAAGGTGGTTGGTTCGACTCCCAGCATCCCATATGGTCCCCCGTGCCTGCCAGGAGATATTTCTAGGCAGACAGCCAGGAGTAAGTAACCCCTGAGCACCGCCGGCTGTGGTCTAAAAATTAAAAAAAACTAAATAAAAAACAGGTGTTGCAGAGTTCTGTTTTGCTTTTGATCCACATCTGGAGGGGCTCAAGTGTTACTCCGAACTCTGTGCTAAGAAATTACTCCCTGAAAGGCTTAGATTATATGGATCAGATGGGGAACCATATGGGATGCTGGAAATCCAACTAGGACAGGCAACATGCAAGACAAAATTCCTACTGTGTTATCACTACAGCTTGGCTTCCCAAAATACTATATTTGAGAAATAAAATTATATCGGTATCAAAATTTGATATTTTACAGTCTCTTTGCTCATTTGTAAGTTGCATTTATGGTTGCATACCCTCCTTTGTCAGACATACTCCTTATCTTCTTCCATACCTCTTTTAATTAAAAAAAGGATCCAACTATAGCAAGTATAGATTTACCTGATAAAACTACTCTAAAGAATTACAAAGGCATATTATATTCATGTATTTGTAAATTATATCCATTAAAAGTAAAGAAAGTATACCTAGATTTGTCTTAAAATGAAGATGAAATTAATTACTAGATAGATTCTGATTCCAAGTTCTCAGCTCAATATGCATAGCAATGAGAGAGAATTCAGGAATTATGAATCCAAGACTTAAAACCAAATAGAAGAGGAGATATAATTCCCCCCAAAATAAAAATCTCAGTAAAGAATTTTTTCTCTTAACTTGTATGCTTGGTTCTCTGAAATGTTTCCTAAACCATTAGTGATATAAGCATAATAAATATTTTCTATGATTAATATTCTGCAATTTTTGAGTCTACATTTCTTTCTACAATATTGGTTTATGTTTTGTTTTTAGTTCACACTGAAAATCTCAGTGTTTACTGTTGTTTCTGTGCTCAGGAATCACTTCTTGTGGTGCTTGGGGGATCATATGGGATGACAGGTATCAAACCTAGGTTGGCCACACGCAGGGAAGTGCCCTACCTGTTGTACTATCTCTTTAGTGCTAGTTCTATAATTATGTTTGTATTAATACTTATATAAATTATGTACCTATTTAATTCTGTAACCTCTAAAATTGTGACTAGTAGAGACCAAAGCAAATGAGACACTGTACTAGTACTTAGAGTAGAGAATATCATCAAAATAAAGAATAAAATAAATAGCATATATTCATGAATTTATGTAATATATAAACATGAAAATAGTTTAATTTGTGTCATAGAAATACTCTCTGATAAAAGCATGGTTGTTTATTCCTGAATAAATAGAACAGTGAATGAGCACAAGAAAATAACTAACAAGGTAATATGTGTATGTTATCTTAGAAAGAAAAAATTAGTATTCTTAGGGCATTATTTGTGTATAAACAGTTATTAAGGGAGTTCAAATGGGAAAAATATCTGCTAAAGCAAAGTAAGTGCTTATAAATTTTGCTCCATGTATTATTTTTTGTTTGGAGTTTGAAACAGCAGTATTCAGAATTTACTACTAGTCCCTGTCTTCATTCAGATATTACTCCAAGTGAGACACAGAGAAGCATCCTGGATATCGAATCCAGGCTATCTGAGTGCAAGGTAAGCACCATCTCTATTAAATAATCACTTTTGTTTTATGTGAAATTATTTGAGAGTATATATTCATATATCATAATTTATTTACCTTCATGTGCAAGAATAAACCTGGCATGATCAGTTTAAATATACTTGTCCTAGTAAGTTATGAGCTATGATGATAAAGGATTAATATCCAAAATATACAGGGCACTGTCGGAACTATACAAGAAAAAAACATCTAATCCCATCAAAAAATGGGGAAAAGAAATGAACAGACACTTTGATAAAAGGGAGGTACGGATGGCTAAAAGGCACATGAAAAAATGTTCCTCATCATTGATCATCAGGGAGATGCAAATCAAAACAACGATGAGATACCACTTCACACCACAGAGATTGGCGCACATCACAGG
>PVKC010005530.1:0-32811 GCA_004027635.1 Crocidura indochinensis | reverse complement strand
TTCGAACCAATGACCTTTTGCATGAAAGGCAAACGCCTTACCTCCATGCTATCTCCCAGGCCCCTCTCTCTCTCCCCTTCTCTCTTTCTTTGTCAGTTTTGTCAGTGGTATATCATCAATCTTGTTTATTTTTTAAAGAACCAACTTCTGCTTTCATTGATCTTTCAGATTGTTTTTTGGGTTTCCACTTCGTTGATTTCTGCTCTCAGCTTTGTTTTTTCCTTCTGTCTCCCTATTTTTGGATACTTTTATTTTGTTTTTGTTTTTGTTTGTTTGGTTTTTGGGCCACAGCCAGTGACGCTCAGGGGTTACTCCTGGCTATGAGCTTGGAGGACCATAGGGGAAACCAGGGGATCGAACAGCGGTCCGTCCTAGGCTAGCACAGGCAAGGCAGGCACCTTACCTCCAGCGCCACTGCCCAGCCCCATTTTTGGGTACTTTTATTGAGCACTTTCTAGTTCTATGAGCTGCGTCATTAAGCTACTCAGGAAAGCCCCTTCTTCCTTCCTGATGTGTCCTTGCACAGATATAAATTTTCCTCTCAGTACTGCTTTTGCTGTGTCCCATAAGTTCTTATAGTTTGCGTCTTTGTTATCATCTGTTTCCAGGAACCTTTTGATTTCATCTCAGACCCACTGGTATTCAGTATGAGGCTGTTTATCTTCCAGGTATTAACGTTTTTCTTCTGTGTCCCTTTGGGATTCACAAATAATTTTAGAGCCTTGTGGTCAGCGAAGGTAGCCTGCAAAATTTCTATCCTCTTGATATTATGGAGGTATGTTTTATGTGCCAGCATGTAGTCTATCCTGCAGAATGTCCCATGTACATTGGAGAAGAGTGTGTATCCAGGTGTCTGGGGATGGAGTGTCCTATAATATCCACGAGGCCTCTTTCTTCCATTTCTCTCCTCAGGTCTAGTATATTCTTGTTGGGTTTCAGTCTGGTTGCCAAAGTCATGTTGAGGTCCCCCACAATCATTGTGTTGTTATTTATATTATTTTTCAGATTTGTCAACAATTGTATTAAATATTTTGCTGGACCCTCATTCAGTGCATATATATTTAAGAGAGTGATTTCTTCCTGCTATACATACCCCCTGATTAATATAAAATGTCCATCTTTGTCTCTTACACCCTTCCTGAGTATAAAGTTTGCATTATCTTATATTAGTATAGCCACTCCAGCTTTCTTATATGTGTTGTTTGCTTGGTTAATTTTCCTCCAGCCTTTTATTTTGAGTCTATGTTTGTTCTGACTATTCAGGTGTGTTTCTTGTAGGCAGCAGAAGGATTGAGCTTTGATCCATTTAACCACTCTGTGTCTCTTAACTGGTGCATTTAGTCCATTGACATTGAGAGAAAAAATTGTCCTGGGATTTAATGTCATCTTTATATCGAAATTTGGTGTGTCTTTTGGTTAGTCTTGTCTTAAATTAGGTCTTTTAGTTTTTCTCTTAAGTCTAGTTTTGAGTCTGTAAAGTTTCTGAGCTATTTTTTGTCTGTGAAACCATATATTCCTCCATCAAACTGGAAAGTGAGTTATGCTGGGTACAGTATTCTAGGTGAAGCATTCATTTCATTCAGTCTTGTCACAATATCCCAGCACTGCTTTCTGGCCTTGAGTGTTTCTGGTGACAAGTCTGCTGTAAATCTCAAGGATGCTCCCTTGAATGAAATTTCCCTTTTTGATCTTGCTGTTTTCAGAATTCTGTCTCTATCTGTGGGATTTGTTATTGTGACTAGGATGTGTCTTGGGGTATTTTTTTGGTGGGGTCTCTTTTGGTTGATACTCTTTGAGCATGCAGGATTTGATCACATATATTCTTTAGCTCTGGAAGTTTCTCTTTAATGATGTTCTTGACCATTGATTCTTCCTGGAAATTTTCTTCCTGAGTCTCTGGGACTCCAATGATTCTTAAGTTGTTTCTGTTGATCTTATCATAGACTTCAATTTTCATCTGTTCCCATTCTTTGACTAATTTTTCCATTGTCTGTTCATTTGCTTTAAGTTTTTTTTCCAATCTCTCCCACTGTATGAACTTGTTATTTATCTCATCTTCCACAGCACCAATTCTATTCTCAGCTTAGGTTACCCTGTCCCAGAGCTTATCCATTTTGTCATTCACTTTGTTTACTGAGTTTTTCAGGCCTGTTAGTTGACGTGTCATTTCAGTTTGTCATTTTGTCATCCATTTTGTCATTCACTTTGTTTAGTGAGTTTTTCAGGCCTGTTAGTTGACATGTTATTTTAGATTTCTGTCTTCATATTTTCTTGATTCTTATTAGTGTTCTGTTCAACTCTATCCATGGTTCTTTGAGTTTTTTGAGCATCTTCCATATTGCTTGTCTAATGCCCTTATCTGAGAGATAGATTAGTTGGTTGGTCATTATCTGGTCATCAGAATTGTCATCTTCATTCTCTATGCCTGGTCCTGGCCTGCGTTGTTTCCCCATTGTCACACTTGTATTGTGGGTTTTTCTACATGTTGTGGTGGTATTTATAGGCTAACTGATGTAAGATGTCACACCCCTCTGGCTCTGCCCTTTCTGGGTGTGTCGACTTGCCTCCAAGGGAGGGGAGTCCTCTGTGGATGAAGCCTTACACAGGATCAAATTTTAGGCCCAAGCACGCAGCAGAGAAGACAGTCCAGAGAGAAATTCTGGGCTTCAGAGATCTAGCACAGTTCTTAGTGTGATTTTTTTTCTTCTTGTTGCGATGATGTTCTTTCCTTAGAAAGAGCGCACAGCAGTGTAGCGTTCTGGAGCCTCTTTTTGGCCCACTCCCAAGAGTTTCACCTGACAGGACAGAAGACAGACACACACAGGTAGCACTCACATTTTTCACAGTCCAAAACATATTTTAAAAGATCGTGACAATCAGTGATATTTATATATTATATTCTGAGTTGCCTTTTATTTAAAATAAAACTAAAAATTAACAAAATTAATTCATCTTCCCAAGATCCTATACTAATTAGTACACCAATAGCAGGAACATATTTTCTTTCCACTCTGCTGCCACATTTCTTCCTTTCTCTTAAGTCTTTTAATAATGCCTTTTACTATTAGAAGATTTATAATCTTCTGTTTCTAATAAGGAGACAAGACACTAAATTAAGAACAGAACTTTGTGCTGATTAATATTTCCAAAATAATAGTTTTGATTGTTTTAATTAATATTAATTATTGATGAATAATTAATAATTAGTTAATGTTTATTAGTTATGAATAATTAAATATAATAATTAATGGTTTCATTTATTCACATACATGGATTTTTGTCCCTTACCTCTGTATTTTGTTTTCTTTTAAGACTAAATAAAGACCAAATGCAGTCAAAGAATATATAATACAAGTTACAATGTACTTTTGTGGCACTGTAATTTTCAATTTTTTGACAATACAAGGAGTCAAATACCTTAATATTGGGGCTGGAGCAATAGCACACTGGAAGGGTATTTGCCTTGCACTTGGCCAACCTAGAACAGATCCAGGTTCAATCCCCAGAATTCCATATAGTCCCCTGAGCCTGCCAGGAGCAATTTCTGAATGCAGAGCCAAGAGTAACTCCTGAATGCTTATGGGTGTGACCCAAAAGCAAACAAAAAACAAAACCTTTATATTAAAGTTTAATGTATTTGTTTAGGTATGTGAATATCCAACATCTTATACAATAGTAATATTATTAATCAAAGAGATTATTATTATAGTTCAAGTTATTATAAATGCCAACCACGCATATTTATGTAAAGTAGATTCCCACATAGGATAAAGTATATTCAGGACTGTCCAAAAACTCATTGACCCTGCAAGGTATTTCTCTGTCTAGACTGCCTATCAGGGCTCCTCTGTGCCATCATCCCCCACTTCATCACAAACAAGAACAGGATCACCAGAATTAAAGGCCAGTTGATCTTCACCTCTGATTCACAAGCATGCCTTTTCACATTCACATCTTTTTTTTTTTGTCACAAGGAAGATAGTGTTAGAGGGTCAGAGTGAGAGGATAGCAGGTTGCCTTGAATAAGGTTGATCTGGGTTCAATCACCAGCACACCATAAAGTTCCCCAATTCTAATCTCTAAGAGTGGAAACAAACATAAATCCTGACTCCACATGACTGATGCCTCCAAAAAAAATTTAAAAAAAGAAGAAATTTATATATTTATATAAAGTAGACACCCCACTCAGGGCCCTTTCTTGTCTTGGGTTAATTTTGTGGTCATTTGTCAAGTCTTTCTACAATGCAGACACTTCTTCCTTTCCATACTCTCCTTCCTTCCAGTATCTCAAGGACACAACCCTACCTCATTGAAAATATCTCCTATGTCTAGTTTTCTCTGGATACTGCCTTCTTTGCTCTCCATAGAGCCAAACATTATTATATGTGTTTAATTCTCATTTAATATTTATTCTTCAATTAAATTCACGTGTTTACCCCTGACCACTTTCTTTGTAATATTTGTGTATCTTCCTTTAGATTAAATCAATAGGAGACCGTCCCAGTTCTTATCTCTATGACCTCACAGGAGTATTGATTATTAAAGACTACTTGCATGCTTTTAAAATGTTGTTTTGTGTATAGTTAGGCCATCATAGTCTGTACTTGCTGTTGCTAATCAAGAAAGTTGAAGATACTAACTTGTCTTTGTAGTTCAAACCTTTCCCTTGAGAATCTATTTGGAATGTGGTTTCCCCATTTATCTTAAATTCAGTTCAGAAGTTTATTCCCCTTTCATCTCATAGTACATCCATTTTCCTCCTCCTTGACTCTGCAAATGCCTTCACAGTCCACCTTTTATAAATTTTAGAATACAGTATTTTTGGTTTTATCCTTCAACCAACTTAATCAAATCTACTGATTGTATTTCCTCTATGAGTTTGTAATATATTCATTTCCCTCCATACCTGCTATTATCCATCTAAGTCAACACATTATCTGTCATCATCTATTACATTGACACATTCAATAATCTCTTACTTGAACTCTGCCTTCAGTTATATGACTTCTCAAACATGAACTTGACTATGTCACTTCCCTACTTAAAATTGTGAATGACCCTGGCTCAAATCTAAACTCCATAGCCTGCTAACACATTTTCATTCTTTTTTCGCTGTGTTTGTTGTTTTTGAATAACTCCTGGCAGAACTCAGGAGACCACATGTGGTACCAGAGATTAAACACAGGTCAGCCACATGCAAAGCAAGCACTCTACTCATTTTAACTATCTCCCCAAATCTCTTTCTGATTCTTTTGATCTTCATTAATCTGTTACTTTCTGAATTTTGAATCAGGTTTCTCATTTCAACCCATAGCATCACAGACTCTGGCTTACTTTGTTGTTATTATAATACTTGAAACTGTACCATATTATTCTCATGTCTGTAATGCCAATGGGAAAGGAAGACAACGGGAAAACAAGAAGCAGAAATGTAGTGTTGGACTTTCTTACTTTCTACCTTATTTATCCTTCATTTCAGAAATGAGTAGAATAAATGCCTCATAGCAAAGTTCTTTGTTCTGTCAATTCCCAGAGAATTATCTGCTTTTATTAAAACTTCCCAACTTCTCACCCCAATTTACTGCTTTGTCCTGACTCACTGCTTGCTTTTCTGACACACACACCCTTTATAGTGTCTGGGTTGGGGTGCCTTACCACTCTGAACCCATACCTTTGGACAAAAATATTAGAACCCAATTATAGAGAAGGGAGGTATGAAACACAATCACTCACTTGATTCTTCAAAGCGTTAATTCATTTCCTTTTATTTTATTACATCTTCTTTGTCTTCTTTGCTCTAATTTTGACATATTTTTAGTCTTTATAAAATCTCTCCTACTTTATGTGTACACATAGTTTTTCTAGACTTCAATAGCCACATCCTTATGTGTGATACCATCTCCTTGTACAAAGGTTGAGCTCCTTTCTACGTTCTAGATTTTCATTTTCTCTCATTGGATGTTTTCACTCAGGTTTCATTAATATCTAAACTTATTATCTAAAATATCTAAGATTTCATTGTTATCTACAGTTTGAAATTTTCCCAAAACCTTAGATTTCTCTATCCAAATCACAATCCCCATGATAAGGTTTTATTGGCTCTTTATCTTCTCTTCTCTATGCAACAAGTCAATCCATTATTTCTTAGCTTGTTTTTAAGTTTCATTCTTTTTCCCACATGGAAAATTCCTCTTTTATACAAACACACTTTTCTTTATCAAATATTATTATTTAACTGCTCAGTACTATAAATACTTGTATTAGTTTGCTATGGTTTTCATATTAAAGTATCCCAAATTGGGAGATGGGATGTGAGGGAAGAAGTAAATAAAATGTATATCTTCACAATTGTGGCTTCTCTAAGTCCTAGATAAGGATGTTACCAGGACTAGTTTCTTTGAAGTTTTCTCCTCATTTTATAGATAGCCATTTTCTGCCCTCCCATCCCTTCCATCTTCCTAAGTTCTTCCCTCTGTTCATATCTGTATCTTCTAATATGGGTAAAAGCCATATTGTTTCAATCTCATTTTCAGTGTCTCAATTCCTTCATTAAACCTTAATTGCCTTGTAAAATTCCTTGTAAAAATTGCATCTCTCATCGGAATATCTGATAGCACGAAGTGCAATTTCCAACATGGGTAGTAAAGTGTGCAAAAACAACTAAAAAGTGTTACTAAAAAGTGTCAACTAAAAAGTGGCAACCTCTGCAACTAAGTGTGGTGTAAGTCTTACAGCTCAGTGCTTTGCCACCCCTGTGAGCATTGCAACTAAAGTGCGCAAAAGCACCAAAACTAAACTGTCTGTCCCTTAAAGAGCACCACCATTAAAGTCTGCAAGTAACGCCACCAAGTCAGCAACACAGCATCATTATAACTCTGCAAGACAACCCCAAAGGGAAAGAAGGGGATCAATAAGTTTAATAAATAGTGATTTTAAAAGGGCATAATAAAGTTCCATCTCTAAATATGGTTAAATTTTGAGATCAAGAATTCAATTTGGAAATTCCTAGGGGACACAGTCAAACTTTAGAATTCTGTGCTTAAGAAAATTTCTAAAATTTTGAATTTCTTTCTCCCATTGTTGAAGCCTAATAAGCATTGTCTTCGTGTGACTTGAGCACATGGATGAACTAATGACAGAGAGAATGAGAGAGGAAGTGATTCAATCTGAGTGGGATGGACACATACATGTTTCCAGAGGCAGGAGTGCAAGTATGCTGGTTTGTGTACAATGCCAAGTATGGTGTCAGTGTTTTCTACTCTGGAAAAGGGTCTAGGGTACAATTTGGATTTTTGTTTTTGAAGAAGTCTCCCTAGCTGTGTCTTGTTTCGTTTTGTTTGGGGAGCACTTCAGGGTTACTCCTAGATCAATACTCAGGTATTATACCTGGTGTTTCAGGGTGCTTGTGGGACCAGATTGACTGGGGGACCAATATTTGATGCTGAGAATAGAACCTAGGTTGGCCGCATGCAAAGTAAATACCCTGCCTGCTGTGCTTTACTTTAGCCCCATCCCTAGCTAGTTTAGAAACTTCTCAAAATCTGTGAATTATCTTAAATACTCCCTAAATTTTTCTCACCTAAATGGCAGTTATTTTTTACTATATGTAATGCAGGAAACCAAAAGGAATCCTGAATTTTAGAGTATTCTCTGCTCCTTATCCTGAATGAGATATTACCAAAGACATTAATCAGAACCTATCAATTACTAATATTAATAACCAAAAGCTATTTTCTTCTTCCTGCTTTCATGAATTCTAATAAGTTGACTCTTAACACAATAGAAATATCAAATTTGGATCTTAAACCGCTGATTATTTCATCAACTCTTTCTAACTCAGTCCCACTAAGGATTAACAATCTTTACATATTATCACCAGGTGGATTTGTTTAAAGCATGTTCCTTTTATTTTTAAGCCAACTAATTACCCCAATTCAAAATGTTCATTACCTAAAGGTTAGTGTGAATGTCTCTTGTGAGTCAAAAAGCAATCCAAAACCTTACTTAAATTCATAGTATTATTCATTATAAATCTTCCCCCAAGTAAAAGGAGCTTTAAGTTATCAAAGTTCACTTAGTAACAAGTATGGGTAGGAGGGCACAGTAATGTTTCTAACCATACATAGAACCATAGGTTTAAGGTATTTATCCTAACTTTGCATAGGAGGAAAGTGAAATTCAGAAAATGAAATTTCAATAAAAGCCATTACATTCAGAGTCCTATGCAAAAAATTGCTCCTTCCTTCCCACTTATTTTCCCACCTCCATATTATATTTTCATGTAAAAGTTTAAGAAATGTTTCACCCTAAAAACACATACACATTACACACAGAAATAAAGAAAATTAAATTGCTTAGTGTACAATCCTGGTTTTATTCTTAATAGCACATATAGGTTTTTTAATATGAATTTTTATTGAACCACCATGAGATACACAATTACAACATTGTTCATGATTGAGTTTCAGTCAAACAATGTTCTAACACCCATCCCTTTACCAGTACAACACATATAGATTTTTCTTTCACTATAAGATTCTCCTTCCTGCATTCCCTATATTTTATGTCTGCTTATTCTGTACTATAGCTTAGCAGAATCAACTAGTCTTTGCTCTGTCTAATGAAATCTTACTCTTTCTGTAGAGCCCAGCAGAAGATCTTCAATTTCAGTAGTTTCTTTAATAGATCCAACTGATTTTTCTTAGCAAAACTAGTATGATATTATTTATATTAATTTCTTTGAAGCTTTAGTATGCTGTCACTTTTTGTTTGTTTGTTGTTTGGTTTTTCAGGCCACACCCGTTTGATGCTCAGGGTTACTCCTAGCTAAGTGCTCAGAAATTGTCTCTGGCTTTGGGGGACCATATGGGATGCTGGGGGATCAAACCGAGGTCCTTCTTTGGCTAGCGCTTGCAAGGCAGACACCTTACCTCTAGTGCCACCTCTCTGGCCCCATACTGTCATTTTTTAACCACTCTTACATATTAGTTTTGCTTCCTGACTGTAAAAACTGCATTTCCAAGTATAAAATTTGAGATTTTCCAACCTTAGAATGTCCATGGTGTTCTGTATCATTCTATATCAGAGGATTCTTACTCTACAAATTGGTATCGATCTTGCCCATGAAAAAGTAATATTGATCATACTTTATAAAAAGCATTCAGGACTAATTTTCTTGATATTATTTCTTTATAGAAGGGAGGAATGTTCTTATCTTTTTAATGTTTACCTTTAATTTTAAGTGTGTCATGGCAAATATACATTGACTAATTCTAACACAGTAAGTAAAAAACTTTAATTCTAGTAATAACTTTGTTGATTAGAGTTAAACTGAAAAGGGCAACCTATAATCAAGCAGGAAATCAACTTCTTTTTGTCACTTTATAGCAAATTAATTTAAAATATTTTGGGAATTGGGGTCATCTTAGTGTCTCTGCATTATAACTCAAGACTTAGAGCAATGGACTCATACAAAAATCATAGACAGATTTCTTAAACACTTTTATAAGCAAATAGGAATATAAGAGAAATTTTTCGTGTTTTTGCTAAACAGCACAGACTAGCCAACTGAATTAAGGCACTCAACTCATGTGAATAAACACTTCATATCTATAAAGATCAGAAACAAGACGTATGAAAACATACTGATACATAACTACATCAAAATTTTAAAGTTAAGTGGCCATATTGAATGCTCCAATCACTATACTCATTTGTGTAGAAACCCAAACTCTGTTTTATTTTTCATATATGTACAAAGTATTAAAAATGACTACTTTTACAGTAATTGTTTTAGCTATGGACTTGAGAAAGGATCCATAAAGGCCTGTAGGAGAGAAGTCAGGGAGTTTATTACCAGCACACTGACTCCACACCACTCTCAGGTGGCGATGATCCAGATGGGACTTGAAAACCCTTTTATAGGATTGCTGGGGCTTCAATCTAGGGGAAAATTTATAGGTTCTTAGTACATGTTGGTTCAGCCAGGTTAAAACTGGTTGGATGATATAGTAGAGGAGCCAAGCATCCGAGACTTCAGCATGCAGTTACATAAGGTTTATCACCAGTAGACCCCCCACAGGTGTTGCTAGTTTATCTGACTGTTCTGATTTTTGCCTTTGAAGTGTCTGGAACTGGCTGTTCTGGCCTACTCCCTTTTGCCACATATCTGAGGCCTATCATGGGCAGTCCCTATGTCTAAAGCAAAGCATGCAGAAGCAAAACAGCAGCAGTTAATTCTAAATTAGCTAATTTAATTAATTAACTAAATTAATTAATTCTAAATTTTCATTCCCTTCTAACAAACAATTGTGTTTCTAGCCTCAGTAATCTGACCATTTCCAATACTGAAATGAAATTCTAATTTTTTAGCTTTGTTATTATTAGAAAAATATTTTAATTATTTTAACTATTTATATAATACTGTTGAAAGAAAACATCTAAATTATACAAAAGTTTATCTCCACTTTATCTATCCAAGTACCCCTAAAAAAGAGTTGATAGTATTTAGTCAGACAATCCTAGCAATTGAAGGTTGCCTAGGAATGAAGAGCAGGAATTTCAAAAGATTGTTCTTCTTTATTTATAATGAGGCTCAAATCTACTTAAATACTTATCTTAAATACCTATTTAAATATTTGTCCATCATTAATTTTTCTATGATGCAAATAAATGAATTGTAACAAAATCCAGGCATATAGTATAAAGAATCTTTACAATTAATAAGGGTCTGTAAATAAACATGGTCTGATAAGATTATATGATGGGAGATTGAACTCACTAAATCACTTATAGACCAGTTATATTTATTATTCTACCACATAAATCTAACCATGACCAAAAGCAATTGTTTATTAATTCAATTACTGTAGAACAACAATAATTCAGGTAACATACTTTTTCCTTAAGATCACAGAGCAATTAATATAAGGAGAAGTGCTAAGGACAAAGTTAGATGATTAGAAAATATTCTTTAATGTTAGTATTGATATAAAATTGAGTCAGAACTATAGTACTCGCCTCTCCTCAATGTAGACTGTTTCTTGCTATGGATTTGACTCCTAAGAGACTCTCAGCTGGAGGATACTACCTGATTCCTAACTTCTGAGAACCATTTCTCAGACTCCACAAGACACCATGGCAGTATATAAAACTGTGCTGTGGGTTCTACGTCTCCCCAACTATCTCAAAAGACTTAAAGGGGATATCTATAATTCTTTTGCAAGTTTCTATAGATGCATTTTAATAGTTGTAATTATTAATGTCTATTTTCATATGTAGAGGTAGCTTCCCCCATTCATGTTTTGGATCTGCTTAGTAGGAAACTCTTGTAGAAAAGTCTTGGTTGGGTTCTGAGTTCAAATACACCAGGAATATCATGTGTCATTGCCCCTTTTTTTGCATAGGCACAATAAAATGGGGAAAATATACATATAGAAAGAAGTTCTTATCTATTAGGGATAGGGACTCATAAAATTTATAGTGCAGGGGTGTCTTTCAACCTGAAAATTTATCATGGAGACTTGATTTAGGCCTCAATGAATCAGACATGACTATCCAACCCCTAATCTCAGATCCCAACATTGCCTCTGGCACAGTTTAAGACACCAGGACCAGGCATCAAAGTTCCCCTGGGAGAAGCCCTAATGTCCTAAGTCCTAATGCTGAAGCAGAAACTAACCTGCTCCAGGGTAGGTTTATAAGACAAAACTGGCAATAACTTGATCTAAGGGCAAGTTGTCCTACCTCGCCAACCAACTATGAGACAAAATCAGATAAGCTCCATCCTGGAATCTGTGCAAGAACCAAGATATCTAATTACAGAAGATTGACTACAACAAACACGACTAAGAAGAACTTTTCCTGGGACCACAAAGAAAGACTTTATCTTAGACTTCATCCTAGGATCTGTGCAAAAACCAAGATCTCTAGTTACAAAAGACTGGCTTTGACAGCTGCAACAGAACAGAACATTTTCTGGAACCATAAAGAGAAACCTTGGGTTGGACAACCAACATGCCTGGAGCCTGTAGTTGTTCTTTTGACAGTCTGCAAGAGATACACCCTGTATCTCTTAAGCCAATGGCATTTCCTTTCTAATTTCCCCAATGTTTGCTGTGCCTATGCAAAAAAAAAAAAAAAAATAGTATCACTTGCCTCTCCCACTTTTTTTTAGAGTATCATTTGCCTCTCCCCCCTTTTTCATAGAACCTTAGAACTTGAATCATTTTGTTCTGCTTTATATTTTTAGGAAAAAAAGAAAAGAAAAAAATAGTGGCTGGGGCCCAGGGGCAAAGCAGTCTCACAAGCATTGAGTGGAAAAGGAAACAGCAGATCTAAATACCCAAGCCAAAGTCAATGACAGTAGAACTAAGAGACCCAAATTATAACAAACTAAACATATAATGGAATTGTTATACTGGTTGTCCTGGGGCTACAGGTGGCAGTATGGGATGCATACAGGGAACTATAATAGAGGGAGGTCAACGATGGTGGTGCAAATACTCATAATTCACTGTCACTACATGCCTGAAATACAATTATGAAAGACTTGTAACTCACAGTAGTCTCAATAAAAAGTTGTTTTAATAAATTAATTTAGGGGCCCGGGAGATAGCATGGAGGTAAGGCATTTGCCTTTCATGCAAAAGGTCATCGGTTCGAATCCCGGTGCCCCATATGGTCCCCCGTGCCTGCCAGGAGCAATTTCTGAGCATGGAGCCAGGAGTAATCCCTGAGCACTGCCGGGTGTGACCCAAAAACAACAACAACAAAAAAATTAATTTAATTTAATTTAATTTAAAAAGGAGCTATAGTAGTATGCCATCATACCATTTTTTCACTAGACATCCAGAGTCTAAATATGAGAAAAGTAGTAAAAATTAATTCAGTAAGATTTGTCTTACAAAGGGTATCTAGATCTTTTTTTACACTATATGTCTTTGAAGATCCATAATAATACAGGAAAAAAATTGAAGTCCATCATGTCTGGGCACTGTGAACCAGTTTTATAGTCATAAAAATCACATAGAGATTCTAGACTAGAAGAAATGACATTCAATAAGCAAATTATTTTAGACTTGCCAATTAATAATATTTATGCTATGTGCTTCAAAGGAGAGATTTGAAAGCTTCATCAACTCATAGACTAATTATACTCAGAAAATACTTTCAAAGAGTAAATATTAGCATGAGGCATAAAATTTTTTTAATTTAACATAACGAGGCATAGATCGCTATGGTGTCAACATCACTTCCTGTTCTGTTTTATTTTAAACATGAAAGACTTTTCTGTATCTAAACACTGTTTGAAAGGACCCCATAAATTGTAAGATTAAAGATGAGAGAAAGGGAAGGGCTAATGATGGATGGTGGAAGTTCCTTATGAAGTCTGGAGGGAAATGAAGGAAGTGAATTTAGCAGAAGAGATAGATTCTCTCATAGTTTGTGCCAGATAATTTAGTGCTTGAACTTTACTATATTATGTTGTATGATATGTTAATTACCTGATAAGAGTTCAAATAATTCTAAAACATTATCTTTCATGCTTCATGTTTAATACATAAGAGCATACATATGTGAATCCATCTACAAATATTTCTGCATAGCTACCCTGATGCAGAAGCTTGAATATACCACATTTAAATATCAATTTGGGCTCTTGAGCACTGCCAAAAGTGATCTGGGAGCCCAGAACCTGCAGCAAGCCTTGGGCACTGCTAGGTGTGGTCATAATTTCCACACATTATCTCCCAAATAAAATGATGGAATAATTCACTTTAAACACATGCTAACTTGGCTAATCTTCACGATATTTATGTGAGTAGATATCATGTTCTGTTCTTTTATTTTTTGGGAAAGGAGGTCCAAACCTAGCAATGGCAGGGATCACTCCTGGTAGTCTCACTAGGACTCTAAGAGATGCCAGGGATTTATGCAAGGCAAGTGACTTAACCACTGTACATCTTTCCAGTCCCTCATGTTGTATTCTTTTTTTATGTATATATATTCAGGTTTTTTTTTTTTTTGGTTTTTGGGTCACAACCGGCAGTGCTCAGGAGTTACTCCTGCTCAGAAATTGCTCCTGGCAGGCACGGGGGACCATATGGGGCACGGGGATTCGAACCGATGACCTTTTGCATGAAAGGCAAACGCCTTACGTCCATGCTATCTCCCGGGCCCCTCATGTTGTATTCTTAAAAAGTATAATGACGACAAAAATGAAGCAAACCATGAAATGACAGAATAAAAATATTGGAGGTGATGGATGTTAAAGCTCTTAAATGTGGTGATAAAACCACAAGTGGATTCATGTGTCAGACTCATCAAGAAGCATGTGTTGTGTGTGAATTAAAAATATAATTATTGTATTTCCTTAAAGATATAATATAAAGATAAACTTGACATATAAAAATTAGAACAGCTACATGTAGCTCAAGAAGAGGATAGAGGACCTCACACAGGGCTACAGGTTGTAAATAATACCAGAAACAGCTGAGTGGAGTATTAACCATGCATAAAATATTAACAATCTTATAAGCCCTTAAAATTGCATTTAATGTGAAGGAATAGTCTCAAGAAAGGTGGGTATATTCAAGCCTGCCAGGAACGATTTCTGAGTGCAGAGCCAGGAGTAACCCTTGAGCGCTGGAAATCTAGGGTTGGCTCCATGCAAGTATTTTAACTTTTGTACTATTTATTTAGTCTGCCTAAATATTACTTACCTTTGCAAGTAACAGAATAATACTCAAGTTTTTTAAAAGTAGAATATTTAAATAGAATAATATTATTATAATAATACTAATATATTCGGGGGTTGGGTCACACCCAGCGGCACACAGGTGTTACTCCTGGCTCTGCACTAAGAAATCGCTCCTGGCAGGCATGGAGGACCATATGGGATGCTGGGATTCAAACCATTGTCCGTCCTGGATTGGCTGCATGCAAGGCAAATGACCTACCACTGTGTTATCTCTCTAGTACATAAAATACTTTTAAATAGTAGGATAATACTCAAGTTTTCTCTCATGAATTTTTTTAAACTCCATATTCAGTTTAAAATTGTTTTCACTTGAATATAAACTCTCTAAGGTGGTTCACTATTTCTGTCATGCATCTCATTCATATAAATATCACCTCAAAAAACAATCTGTCAACCATTTTACAGCCTTTTCTCCAAAAATATCCTGTACGATCCAAGGTACAATTTATGTTAAATAGATATACTTAATTTCATCCTCATGACATTCAACCAGTGTATGTGAATAAGATGTCTAGATATTCAGTGAGATTTACAAGTGAAGTAAATAAAACCTTTCAGGGAAATAAGGACAATCTTTGTTATGACCCAGGTTTCCAAGTTTCACAGTCATATTGAGATTAACCATCACTGAGAATGTCTGTAGGCTGAATCGTGTGATTCTGTCATATTTAATGCCAGTGTGAATGTGCTCTCCTTAAGCACAGACTGGATTTATAGATTTGTTTTCATCTTTTACCAGAGCATTGTTTCATATCATACTGCTGAAATGGCAGAATGGTAATGGTTTTCTCGTCCATATGGTTAATGGAAAATTTTTACTGCTTTTGGATTTCTTATGTAACTACATTTTCTTGAGGGCTAAATCCATTTGATTGTCCCTGGCCTGAAAAATGATGTGTTATCTCCTGTGAGTCTTTGTGTCAGAGCATTTCTAGATGACCAACCAGGGGTCTTTTCAATGATATCAGTAGTACATTGAATTGTAGGAGACTTGCCAAGACTTTGAAGTTTTGCTGAGCAAGCATTGTTCCTGCTCATCACTGCATATCATCGAAGCTGATAAATAACCATATACAACTGATATGTATGTCATCTGCATTTATTAACAAAATCTGCACAACTTCTTACATTTTAATTTAACAAAATTATCTATGATATCTAGGATAGTCTTCCACAAACCTGTGCTGCCTTCTTAGAAACTCAGGAATATTCTAAAGATAACTCAAGTCGCTGCTAGTGAATGGTTTCAGGTGAAGCATTTCTATGGAACTGTTTAAAATAATATAATCATATCTGATAAACATACATTGAGAACCTGAACCAAAACACTAGATTATACTCAATATTCCTGAATCAGTCTTTGTTCTCATAGTAATTACAGGCTACTTGTAGAGTAACGTCCTTGAGACCTCATTTCTCTATTGAGAAACATAATATCCAAATGAGAAAAGGGCTTAATGTGGAGATAGGCAAGCTAATAGCATTACTTACTGGGAATCTTTGAATAGCATCAATAGATAGGCACACAAAACACTACAATTTGAGTCTCTGCCTTCCTTTTCAGAAACAATAATGTTCCTTGGTATTTACCCAAAGGAACTGAAAATGTATCATCAGACAAAAAACACTGCACACAGCTGTTAATGTATTTATATCAGTTTTATTCATAACCAAATTATCAAAATTTGGCAGCAACAAACATGTTTTAGTAGGTGAATTTTCTGTATACTATATTTGTATATGTACCTAAAAATGAATATATAATATATAACATATATGCAATTGTACACCGAAACAAAATATTTTATTCAATGCTAAAGAGAAATGAGCTATAAGATCATTAAAGCATGTGAAATAAGTATAAATACATTTTGCTAAATTAAAATAAACATGAAAAGACTATAAATCAACTATATAGCTTATCAGAAAGGACAAAAACCAGCAATAGTCAAAATGAGCTATTTCTAGGAGTTGGGGACAGAAGATGGTGCATAAAGTAAAGTACTCTACATATTATAATGGTAGGCATTTTTCCAAACACTCATAATGTTCAGCACCAAAAACACTAAAATTAACTATGAACCTTGAAGCCAAAGACAACATAATGGGAGAACTGACTCATAAATGTGAGTTGTTGTGAGAAATTGAGGGAAAGATGTTGGGTTCTTGGGAGAGAGAAATGGGTACACTGGTGAAGGGTGTGGTGCTGGAATTATATTCACGAAGTATTGTAAATCACAGACTCCTTATAAAAAAAAAAAGCTTATGGACTTTGAATAACTTGAACTTTATCAATGTAGATTATCAATGTAGATTATCAGTGTAGAGAATTTTTTACTCTAGTGTAATGCAGGGTGTTGAGCTTGGTGAGGTACTGCATATATAACAATAGGAAATCATATAAAGCAAAGCCTCTATACTTTCTTTTCAACTTCTCTATGTACCAAAGATTTTTCTGAAATAGCATGAGATATAATAAAATAAAAATTACTCACACATCCTAAGCCTCTACTCTCCTCTGCTTGTGCTGAAGACAAAGTTCTATTGACATACATTGATTGCTACCTGGCCTTCTTAAAGATCTCAACAAGGGGTAGCTAAGTAGCAAAGTACTCACCTTGCAGACACGAAACCATGAATTTGAACTTCAGTGCCACAGCAATACTGAGGGAGGGGGTAGAAAAATATAGAGGGGGAGAGAGAGGTATTCCTGTCAACTCTGCTCTTTGGACCAGGGTAAGAACCCTGAATCCTAGACCCTGAGGCCTAGAATATGAGCACTATAATATGCTATGTGACCACCACAAGCATCAGGACTTCATTTGTGGGCATTAGAAGCAGTTGTATACACATATCAACATCATAATTGGATGGAAATATGAAAATTATCAGGGAGAAAATACTATTAATTTAGTCTTCCATAATTATTCAAAAATTATGTTCCATTATTTATGTTTTGAATAATTATGGATCCCTGAGCATCTTTGTCTATGGTCCCTATAAAACAATCTAAAAACCTGTACAAATAACACTAATAAATTTTACAAATACCAACCCAAACACTTCAGAATTTTGGAATGAAACAACAGAATTTCCAGAATGTCAAATTGATGCATTTTAGCATGTGAGTTCTATCAAGATTAAAATCTTATGCTTTCCTTGTAAAGTAGATCAGTTTAAAAACCATTTTGAAAGATAAAGATGATTTTTAGGATCAGCAATAAGAATAAAGATTCATATTATTTGATACTCTCAAAACTGGTGCATACTCAAAATTTTAAAGAAAAAGAGTGCCTTTAAGTTGGTAAAGAATACCTTTAATTGATAAAGAAACGTGCTCTGTATTTTTTTTATTTTGACCATATTGGCTTGCATATATTTCACAGTAGTATTTTGGGTACATATTAACATTGAATCAGGGGAATACCAATCACCAAATTTGTTTTCCCCCCACTTCCGTTCCCTTCTTGCAACGCATAGCCCCCTTCATCACACATCTCCACCCCCCGGGCTGCTAGAGTAAGTGGTCCACTCTGTGTCTAGCTTACTATTAGTGATCATATATATGTTTGTTCCTGATACCCTCCCATGTTTCCCCCTCTATTTAAGAGACAGAGCTAGATAGTTCAAGTTATGTGGTTTTGTTTGAAGGAAAGTAAAACACTAGAATGGGGTAAAAAGATCAAATTAGCTGAAATGGGCGGAGTCTTTCTAGAGGCTTTCAACCTCAGTTTGAGAGAGGACAAGAAAAAGGTAATTGAAATATCACAACAATACAGAAAGAAATATCAAATAAAACATCCAGTGAGCACTACAGCAAATCTAAACATTATATTCTGTCCTGGTCATCAATAGGAAAAAATAAAAAGCAAAAATATATACCTTGACCCTTATGCTTGTACTATTTGCAGTGAACTGTTCTGTGATAACACTAGTACCTAATAATTTGCCAAATGTTTACCAAAGACCATCCAAGTCAGAATCACAGTATCACAAAATATTTTCTCAAGCAACTACTTGATAAAGTTCATTTGTTCCTATAATAAAAATGTAAGACAATATCCTGTGAGGCTTCCCCAATAAGGAATGGTAAATAGCATCTTAGAGTATTTTTCAGCCAAAGTTATCAGAGCAACTGTGGTCTACACTTATGTTGATGTTTAGTTTCTGAGATGAGTGGGACATCTGAGGTAGCTGTCCTTGATACTCTAGTCATTAACCTTGCTTAAGATCTCTGCCAGGCCATGCTCAGATGGACAGTTTAAAAACTGCTGCTTGATGATATTGTTGATGATGATGATAATGATGATGATGATGACAATGACCACTGGTAGGTTAGTTGAGGACCTTCTGCTCTCCCCTAATGTGATTTCCTCCATTTGGTCAATAATTTTCCTTGTCCTACTAATGGCCCTGGGTAATAAAAGTGTAGGCTAAATTTTTGAATACTTTTCAAAATATTAGTCATTGGAAAGCTGGTAAAGCTTAATTATTCCCATTTAGAAAAGTTTACATGGCTACAATTTAACCACCATCGTCCCCCACCAAAGACATTTGTATTTAGGAAAATATTTTATTAAAAAAATGAAGAGCATAGCTATAACAGTACTTTTATGAAAATATAAACTAAAGCATCCATGTTTATTCTATCTCTTGACATTTCCTAAGCCTTGATCCTCTATTCAGCTGCGTTTCTTTTTTTTTTTTTTTAAGTTTTGGGGCTTTACCCAACTGTACTTAGGGCTTCCTTTGGCTCTGGACTCAGGGATCACTCCGAGCAGTGTTGAGGATCATACATATGCAGCCATCAGGGATATAACCTATGTTAGTTAAGTGCAAGGCAAGTGCCTTATCCAAAACTATCTCTCCAGGCCATCTCTGGGTTTTGTTTTACAGAAATAGAATTATAGTGGAAGTAGCCCTGCATTTATCAGCATTCTTGAATTATGTAAGATTTCTTGCATATCTCTAGTTTGTAGTCACATATTTGTTTCCGAGTGGAGGGAAGGAAGATGTTTTGTTGCTAATTTATTCTTATTTAAAATGCTATGGATTATTATTTAGCTGAACACTATCTTTTTGTTTATCCTTCAACCTATAATAGACCCTACAGAATTCATTGATTCTGCCATGTTACCTAGAACTGAGTTAAGGAATGAGCCTTCCTGATTATCAACTAATCTGTCATTCCGCAATGTCATTGTCAACAAAACTCTTACTGCCTGAGCAATCAATCAGCAAGACTCACTGTCAGCTATGGGAGTAACTGAGTCTATCACACGTTGCCCCAGATGGAGGAAAGGGTACTTCTGTTTTACTTCACTGTGTCAAGGACCTTAAGTCATTGCTCACTCTGAGATACCTTAGAGACGACATTAAAGCAAAGGTACATTAGCATTTGATTCTTTTTCAATAGGAATCATTCCACTAAGTCTACTAAATTATGGGCAGACACTATTTCCTCCTTTGAATTTTAGCTTTTATTATGTAAGACGGTTCTAAAGCATTTCTCTATTTTCTTGATTTTATTTAGCCTTTCCATTTCTTTTTGTTTGTTTGTTTGGTTTTTTTTTGGGGGGGGGGCCACACCCGGCGGCGGTACTCAAGGGTTACTCCTGACTGTCTGCTCAGAAATAGCTCCTGGCAGGCACAGGGGACCATATGGGACACCGGGATTCCAACCAACCACCTTTGGTCCTGGATCGGCTGCTTGCAAGGCAAACACCGCTGTGCTATCTCTCCGGGCCCAGATATTGAACTATTAGCCTTTCCATTTCTTTTACAAGAACTGAAATATCCCAGTTTTGACCTGTGCATCACATATGCTAGATCTTTGGGATTTCATGAAAAAAATGGTTAATATTTTCCTTTCTATCATAGAAGGAATGGAGGTTGTTGAACACTAAGAACATGATAGCAAAAGAAGACACTATAAAAGTGGCCAAAGCTTAGCATGCATACTCAAAAGGAGTGGTCTGAGCTCCACAATCCACTAGACAGGCAGGAAGTTTGTTATTGAGCTTTCATACATCAAAAAGAAAAGAGAAAACATACACATGATATACTTAGGTCATGACACAGTGCAAAAACTCTCTGCATTACGAGTATAATGAACAAAATTAATTTAGTTCCACATGTTAGGAAATAAGAATAAAATTCAATTTCTCAAGATAATAATCAAGAGCAGACACCACCCACACCCACCATCCTCACAGCAAAATAATGACCCAATTTTTCACTAAGCGCTAAGCATATGAAGTCTGTTGACTCTTTCAGGTTTCTGATCCGTGCTGAACACTTTGGGGTCTTCTCAGAAAAGGTGAGGGTAGATTCCTATTCCCCATGAACCACAGCAGCCCAATGCTATACCCAGCACCTCCAACAGAAAGAGCCCAGCTCCACATTCCAACCTTATCAAACTGCTGAGTCACCAACTTTGTTCCAGAGCTATGGACTGTGATCTGCTTCAATTGCCTTAAAATTTCATAGCAGTGTCAGTCCAATAGTATCACAGGAAATCTTATGGGAAGTTACATAGAAATATCCCCACCTTAGTAAGCCTAAACAATAACATAGAAGGTTCAACTGGCACCAAATACAGCCCTGTAAATCCTTAGGCAATGATTTTAGTAATATCATGGAGCACTATAACAATTAATTGAACCTTTTTGATTTAAGTTTTTATAATTCTGATTGCCTTTGTGTTGTAACCAACAATAAAAAGTAATTTATTTGTGCCAGCAAGGGGGCAGGCTAGGGTAATGGGTGGAAAATTGAAGACTCTGGTGAAGGGAATGTCACACTGGCGGTGGTATTATTGTTTGAATATTTAATGCCTGAAACAGTGTATTATGAACAACTTGGTAAATCACTGTATTTTAATTAAAATTTTGAAATTGAAAAATAGGAAAAAATCAAAGGATTAATTATTATTTTAATGAAGAGAATTATCAAGTTAATAAATATAAGAAGTAAGGGCATAAAGTGATAATGAATTTAAATAAAACTGAATAAAAATTTAAAAAAAACCTTCTGATTTTAAAACCTCATATAAGACTCTTAAACTCAGAACCTAGAGTTTTCTATTTTTGCATAAATAATTCTGTAAATGAAATAATTATAAGAAAAATATTAAAGTAAAAATATAAAAAATAGAGTGAGTCAGATCAAGTTTTAGTCAAATCAAAGAAAACAAGAAAATAGTTGACATAAAATCATTTAAAATGTTAATTTGGAGCTATAAAGTTTATAAAGATAATCCTAACAGCTTTTGTTAATAGATTTCAGAATATAGAAAGTGTTAATACAAAGAGAACAACTTTATATCTGAATCACAGGAAAATATGTGCTGTCTTCAGTATAATAATTTTATTCCTACTTTGTTCATTGATTCCTGACTCATGAACTGCCTAAAAGGTTTCAGGCACTACATGAAGGTTCAAGGAGCTATATGCAAATATTCCTTATTCTTCATGATTCACATGTTATGCAAACAGTCTAATAGGTAAATGATTATAGAAATCTATTAAGTTCATCATTAAGTATATAGATAGTAAAAAATGATTTGGCTCTTTTAGAAAGATACTTCATCCTTGCCATTCTGAACTCTGTCAGAAATGACCTTTGCTATGCCAAACACTATTATTTGTGGCCTCTATTAAAGTAAGATGGAGGCTGGAGTGATAGCACAGCAGTAGGTCATTTGCTTTGAATGTGGCCAACTCAGGACAGACTCAGGTTCAATCCCGATATCCTATATGGTCCCCCGAGCCTGCCAAGAATGATTTCTGAGTGCAGAGGCAGGAGTAAACTTTGAGTGCCATTGGATATGGCCCCAAAACCAAAATAAATAAATAAATAGTAATTAAGTAAGGCCAAGTATTAATCAAATCTTGGAAGCAACATTTAAATGTGCCTTGTGAAGAAAACAGGTGAGAATCTTGCTAGAAAGAAGACTTAGGGAAAAAAGCATTCACATATAGACAAAACAAAGCAAACATTAAAAATATCCATGAGTTTTTAGAGCTATACACTGGATTCAATGCTGGTCTCTTAAAAGGAGTCTGAAAACAGAGAAAGATCGTGAGGGATAAGTATATTATTTCAAAGTATATGGACCTTGTGTTACATAAAGGATTAAATCAGGGTTTCAGTAAAAAAAAAATCTTTGGATTGGGTTTTGTGTTTTAGAGATTAACCTCTTGGAATGAATAGCTAAGTGTAAAGCCAAATGGAGTGCATTTTAAGTGACATTCTTGC
This sequence comes from Crocidura indochinensis, assembly GCA_004027635.1. Taxonomy (NCBI): domain Eukaryota; kingdom Metazoa; phylum Chordata; class Mammalia; order Eulipotyphla; family Soricidae; genus Crocidura; species Crocidura indochinensis. The sequence continues at coordinate 9,791 of PVKC010005530.1, read as the reverse complement.
AGTTTGTGAGTGTTTATATAAAGCATATTGTATGATAAAACTCACTGAGATATGGTACTGGTTAGAAATGAAACAATGAATTACTCTAATGTGCTAAGCTGCTCAAGATGGATGCAATCTTGTGGATCATTGATCCTATCTCATCTCTCAGTACTGATTTATTCATCTATTAATTTCTCAAATATTTACTATCGAAATGGTTTTCAACTGCTAGTCCAAGAACAAGTTATTGCCACTTAATACATAGAATGCTTGGGTCTTGTCATGGTACTATTATAAATACTTATACATAAATATTGATATATAGATATTCTATTATAAATCATGGTGTTTATTATGCCTTTTTGGACCAGGAAATATTTCTCCAAGGTTTACTGGCCTACAGGGCTAAAAAGTTTAAAACCACTATTCTAGATAAATTGTTTCCTGTAGTCACACAGCCAAGCTATTCAGATTGTCTCTTGCTATACAGAAGGCAATCAAGAGATACATTTTATAGAGTAATATTGACCAGTAGCAATGAAATGGTTGACTAAGAAAAAATTTATTTGAGCCCATAGTTGTTAATTAAAATCTGAAGCCCTGTAAGGAGATGATTAGATACAATATAGAGTGATAAAGTGGTATGCAAAAAATACTATAAAACACCACTTAAAGAAATAAAAAAAGACATGAGGATACAGAAACACACACCCTCTTCATGGATTGGGAGGATTAACACTGTCATGAAGGCAATATTCCTCTTTTTCCGAAGCATGAAACAGAATTTGTGCAGTGTCTATAAGGATGCCAATTATATTTTTTTAAATATCAAATATTTCTGAAATTTATATAAAAAAAATAAACTTCCCTGAACAGCCAAAGCAATCTTTTGGAAAAAGAAGGTGGGAGGCATCACTTTCACTAAATTTGAATTGCACTACAAAGAGGTGGTAATTAAAGCTATGTGGTACTGGAATAAAGACAGCACCTCAAATCAATGAAATAAAATTGAAAATCCAAAGACTTTCGTATGAATATGGTCAGTTAAGAGTCAATAAAAGAGCAATAAAAGAGCAAAAAATAGAATGTGGAGCAAGAAAAACCTCTTCAACAAGTTATGCTAAGAAAACTGGTTGGCCACATGCCTATAAAATGAACTCAGACCATTTCCTTTCGCCTTGTACAAAACAAGTCAATCCAGGATAAATCAAAGACCTCATCAGACCTGAATTAATAAGGTACATAGAGGAAAACATAGGCAGAACTGTCCATGACATTGAACTTAAATGTATCCATAGGATAAAACACCACTGACCAAGCAAGTGGAAGATAAATAAATGGGGTCACATTAATAATAATATGCTTCTCAAAGTAAACAAATAATACAAATATAGCCCATAGACTGTGAGAACTTATTTTCTCATCACTCATTAGTAAACGATTAATATAAAAAATCTATAAAGTACTGATAGAATTTTTTAAGAAAAAGTCCAACCCCATCAAAATATGGAGAGAAGAGATGAACAGAAACTTCCTTAAAGAAGAAATACAAATGGCCAAAGGTATACAAAAAATCTTCTAGATCAATAGTCATTAGGAAAATGCAAATTCAAACAATGAGATATCATATTGCATCATGAAGCCTGGCACTCACCAAAAGGAACAACAGCTGGTGTATATGTGGATGCTGGTTAAAAAAAAAGTGGGGGGCAATTTTCATTTACTGCTGGTGGAGCTGGTGGAAAAGTTAAATGGTATAACCTTTTTAGAAAATAATATGGACATTCTCCAAAAAATAAAAAATTGACTTTCCATATGATCCTGTTTCTGGGAAAATACCAAAGGACCCAAAGCACAATGCAGAAAAGGCATCTGTAGTCCTGTTTTCACTGCAGAACTAGTCACAATAGCCAAAGTTTGGAAACATCCCCAATAACATTAATGGATAAAAAAAAAAAGCTACATTATATCTACACAAAGGAATACTATACAGCCCTAAGAAAAGATGATGTCATGAAATTCACTAATTTGTGGATGTATCTGGATGGTACCATGCTAAGTGAAATGAATCAGAGGGAAAGGGATGACATAATGACATAACAAAGACAGAATGACCTCAACCACATGCAGGATATATATATATAAAAAAAAAAAAACAGAGTGGGAGAATAACTATGCCCAAAGGCAATAGAACTGAAGAACTAGAGAATTAGTCCCTAGTAGGAAGCTTACCACTGTTTGGGGAAGAGGTAAATTTATAATTCACAGTGATTCAATATTTAAAAATAAATAGTATGTAAAGGGAGTGAAGAAGGAAAGATCTTGATACATTCCAGAAATGAATGGAGTCAAGACACTTGAAGATGATGACCAATGAAGGTGGTGGCAAAAGGGACACAGACAAGTTGTTGGCAATGAACAAAGCAAAGCAATAGGATTTGCTTTAGATTCAAGAAACAAGAAGATTAATGTTGGTTGTTCAATGGTTTCCAAACTCTTTCAAAATCAGAATCACCAAGTACCTCCCTAGAAATGTAACCTTTTGGAGCAACTAAACAACAGGTTCTCCCCAATTGCATTCCTGGCTCCTACAGTCACCTCTCCACTCTACTAACCTCCAGGGGTGCTATCGCCCATTTTGGGAAACAATAGTACACACTTGCTCCCTGTAGAGAGAATAATTACCTTTCTATAATCCAGTATCATTCTATGCTATCTACAGGATAAAAACACATATCAAGCTGTATTATATTTATTAAAATTAATCAATGCATTATAGAATTTGAAAAAAAGCTCAAATGATAGAATAATTATAGGCTCTAACAAGTCCAGGTACCTGAGTTCAATTCCTAAAAGTTCTTGGCATGGTACAACAGTTGTGACTCTGAGCACTGCCGGACTAAGTATTAACAAGTCACCCAGAATTTATCTGGATCGTGAGCACAGAAGTGTGATATATATGTGTATACGTATATAACATGTGTACATGTTATATGTAAAAATGTGTGTTTGTGTGCATATATAACATGTATGTAACAGATAAATAACATGTGTATGACACGTGTGTGATATTGTACATTTATGGCATGTGTGTAGCATGCATGTAGAGCTATCATATATGACATACACACCAAACACATATATATTTAGAAGGAATATATAACATCCCATGAAGATGTGTAACAATTTAAATTTCATCTATTTTTCTGGTCATATCATTCCCCTAGACCTCCCTAATCAGAATTTTTTAAATAATATTAACGACTACTATCTAAATATCAGTTTCATCAGGTTAATGAAGAGGAAAAAAATAGAATACTTAGAAATTCAAACTATCTAGAATTAAAATATCTGCTTTCAGCTAATAAGCTATTAACTTCAACTTCTCTATTTTTCCATATTCTGATTTGCACTGTTGCCAGAAGTTTCTGCTAAAATATGTATATGATTCTATATATCATTTTTCAGTTTCTCATTTTTATAAAATTGTTTTTCTTTTTTTTTTAATTATGAGAACAAAGATGCAAAGAGAGAGGACAAGGTAAAGTTACAGTGGGAGGACGATCACTCATAAGCAGAATTCACCTAAGTCCCCTTGCTGGTATGAAATTCAGGGGTTTCAAAGTAGGCGCGGCGTGGGCGCTTTTTGGGTATGGCGCCTGGAGAGGTTACGGTCCATAGATCGGCTTAGCAGAGAGGAGGAGAGAAGAGGCAGGATCATGGCCGCAGTGGTGGTCTTTATATTTCTGGGGCCCCCAATCACACAGCTCGATTGGTCCCACGTGGGTCGAGTGAGACCATCTTACTGTGGGGGTTCAGGTCCGTAGATCGGCTTAGCAGAGAGGAGGAGAGAAGAGCAAAATTGTTGTTCTTTAATGATATGGTTTACACTATTGGTAGAAATTTTAGATAATATGCACATGATAAGATCTATCATTGTTTTCTACTTTTCATTCTTATAGATGTAAAAATAAAATGCATGAATAAATTAATTGTTCTCTGGTTTCCAGAAAACAGTGACATTAAAGTATCTGGATCACTATCACAGAAATAAAAGTTTCTTGGGTTCCATTGGTCAAATAATATTGTCCTCACTGCTCATCTCCAGTTATAGTGAATGTGGTAGAATTTCTGTCCCTAATACTTCCCTTTGGAATAATTAATGGCCCAAGTTACTTTTCAAATATGTATACTGTAAAAGGTGGTAAGTTTCCATTATGTGGAGAGCAATGTATGATTTTGTTCAGACAATTTTACTCAAGTAACCCAGAGAAGAAATTTTTTTTCAACACTCAAACTTGTCATTTATTTAGCCCTCAGTAGGGAATAGTGTCTTTGCTTTGGTGGAACTGAGAAATTTGTAGAGGAAAGGCAAAGTCCCAATAGTAAATTCTGAGGCCAATCTTTTATAGATCTACGCTATACTACTATGATTGATTACTACAAAAATAAATACTCCTTGTTTGTAATCCTTATATCTAAGTTAGCTTAATGTTTATATGCCTTTATCCTTTCTTTCCCTGAAATAACAATGTTATTCTTTTTTGCTTGTTTCTGTTTTGGGCCACACCTAGTAATGCTCAGGGGTTACTTCTGGCTATGTGCTCAGAAACTGCTCCTGGCATTGAGGACCATGTGGGATGCCAAGGATTGAATCCAGGTTCGTCCTGGGTTAGCCACGTGCAAGGCAAATACCTTACCTTTGTGCTATCTCTCACTCTTTTCTTTTTTTTTTTCCCGTTTTTGGGCCACACCCGGCGGTGCTCAGGGGTTACTACTGGCTGTCTGCTCAGAAATAGCTCCTGGCAGGCACGGGGGACCATATGGGGCACCGGGATTCGAACCAACCACCTTTGGTCCTGGATCGGCTATTTGCAAGGCAAGCGCCACTGTGCTATTTCTCCGGGCCCCTCTCATTCTTTTCTTAAAGAACGTGAATTCTGATAGCAAACACTATATACTTTCTCTAGTACTAATAGAAATAGAAAGTGTCTATTTCTCCATGCCTTGAGTGATTTGGTAGTAAAAGTCAATTAGAAATAAATGCTGTATACCTGTGGATATAAATATTGCACACTATCTCAGAACAAACAATACAAATATTCCAATAGTAAGTTTGTGAGATAGGTTTTCTACTTAACAAAAACTGAGGGTTCAAATATTTTTTAAAATCATTGATCTGGGGAATCAGTAGAAATGCATTTCTTGGAAGAAAGAAAGAAAAATATTATTCTCAGTGACTCTAAGCATACATAGAATGATGGATAGAAAATTTTACATAAAGAACACCTTTATGTTTATGTGTTCTTTACTTGACTGTAATCATACAACTATAATCATATTTGTAATCACAGTATTTAAATAAAGATAATTGTTTAAAAAAGAATATTCAACATAAAAAAGAGAAAGAGAAAACAAGTGGGACAGTGAGGAGTATGTAAGCAATAAAAATAAAAAGAAGCCCTAAGTATAATATTGTCCATTAGGATTTAAAATTGACTCTATCGAGGCCAGGGTAATAGCACAATATGGCACTTGCCTTGCATGTAGCTGACCCTGGTTAAATTAGCCAGCATCCCATATGGTCCCCTAAGCCATCAGAAGTAATTTTTGTACACAGAGCTAGAAGTAACCCCTAAGAGCTGCAAAGTAAATAAGTAAAATAAAATAAAATTGATTCTATCTTCCATCAGTTGTTTTCTATATACTAGGAATCTCAGTTTACCTACCTTATAACTATGTGACATTATAAACTGCCTTTCATATAACTGTTGTAGTGAAACAAAAACATTTCCCTTCCCTCCCTTCTTTTCGAGACATGAAAAATAGAATAAAAACATGGGGAACATAATAAAGCACAAGAAAAAAATGCAAGAAGGAGTCAGAAAGGAAGAAAAAGGAATGAAAGAAGGCAATCAGGGTGTAAAAGATAAAAGGAGCAAATTAGTTGAACCATGTGTTAAGTAGAGCACCACCATAGTTTTCCAGAAAAAAAATTATCTCTTAAATCTGTACCATGAGTTGCCTACCTCAGCAGCACTGAAAGTAATTATACATAGATATAGCCACAGCACAATAATTACTAGAGTCATTTCAATCAGGATTTTGGTCCTTTCACACAAACTCTTTGTCAAAGAAAATGTTTCCAGAAACAGATTTATTATATTAACTAATGGACCTTATTAAGTTGCAACTACTAGAATCTTCTGAGTCTTTAGCCATTAATTTTTTTTCCAGAAATTCAAATGGTACCCTAAGCTCCGGAGGCTAGATTAAGCTCAACAGTATAAATCCATTTGAGGAGAAAAGAAAACATATTTCTTGGATCTATATAGCTAGAGACTCTTAAATCAATATCTAAGAATCTTCTAAACCTAGTCTGTATGTAAGTAATCAATCCACAAACTCCTAAAAAGAAGAAGTAAAGCTACTCTGCGATTCTATGATGAAAAATCATTCCAAACAACTTTAATCTCTTGCAATAGAGAAATGTATCCTATTCTTCACTACTGGGAATCAGAGCCATTCGATATTTTCCTGTAAGGGACAAGTAAATGGACAAAAATCATCTTCTTTAATTTAAATTCAGGAAATAGTTGATATCAAGAAGCTTGATTTCAATCTGACCACCCCATGGACAGAACTTATACATTCGCTTCCCTCCAATCAGCAATTATTCAGATAATAATGACCTAGTTATAGTCCTTTTGCATTATTCTTTCTTAGAAATCATTTCTTCCACCTCTTTTTATACTTTAAATGTTTCATAAAAAATTGTTGATCAAAATAATAGACAATAGTATTTGAATGTTGTAGGGGATTTTATTATTAATCATTACTTTAGGGGGCCGGGTGGTGGCACTGGAGATAAGGTGCCTGTGCTAATCTAGGACGGACCGCGGTTTGATCCCCTGGTTCCCCATATGGTCCCCCGTGCCTGCCAGGAGCAACTTCTGAGCGAATAGCCAGGAGTAACCCCTGAGCATCACCGGGTGTGGCCCAAAAACAAACAAAAAAAATCATTACTTTACTAAAATTAAATAATATCAAATAACAAAATAATAACAAAAATTACACTTTAAATTCCAATTTAATATGTATATTAATATTATATAGTATTATATTTGATTTATTTTAGAGAATTCTCAGATACTAGGGTTATAGATGAATATTTTTAATGAATATCACATTTAAAATGTATATATATTAAATATCCCAGGTACATCTACATTCTAAAAACTTTTTTATTGGAAAAGCTCTTAAGATTCTAAGAAATTAGTCTCAGTGGTCAAATAATGGCAGATGGTAACAAAAATATTTACATTTCTTTACTGATTTTCCCAAGACTCTGAATCTCACACCAGAGGCAACCATTGACAATGTTTTCTCCCCATACAGCATGAGAAAGCTACTTCCATATGTCAGAATTCTTATTATGGTAGACAAATTCCTCAAGAAAATTTTTATATAATACTCTATACTACACAATACCTTGCTAAATCTTGAAAAATACTATTTTCATAAATGTAGTCTGTAATCTAGCTCTGTTCAAAGACATAAGTTCTATTTTCCTTTGAAAAGTAATTTATAATCAATGGCTTTGAGTTATATATGGAGGTTTTCCTCATTGAACCCAAAATTTATTTCCAATATCAGAAACAAGATTGCTACTAAAAAATCATCAAAGATTTCACTTAAACACATTCGTTCAAAGTTCTATTAAATTCTAGAAGGTTGCCCTGGAGCAAACAAAATGTGAGTCATGAGAAAGTTGATAGATCAGTATCAAACTGAGAATACAGCAAAAAAAATAAATTAATAGAGAACAAGTATCCTTCACTATGCCACTTAACTTCAATGCCCCCAAAGTCAAATCATGTGCAGATTTAGATTATGGGCATTCTATATTTATCTATCAGATTGCATCAATGCTCATAAAATATAAATTTTCTTATTGTATAATTATCAGCATTTTATAATTATAATGTGACTTAGACAAATGTCTACAAAGAATACAATTTAACACCAGTTTACTACTCACTAAATAAAACCCATTGACATTTTGTTTTTAAAGCTCAAAAGCCTCTGAAATTAGTTACGAAGAGTACAACAGAGAAACTGAGTCACTCCCATTATTTACAGAAACATAGTTCTGAACCTAGAAGTCTAAGCTGTCAAATAAGAAGGAAAATGAAATTGTTGAGGCAGAGGTTCTGCTGGTCTCTCCTAGTCACCCAATTGACTTGGTCTAGTGACATTTGATTTGAGTCCATGTCCTTAAATTTTACAGAGGTAAATTGTAAAATTTACCTTTTACAGAGTAAAGGTGAACAGTAGAAAGTATTGTCCGTTTTGTTGGAGACAGCAGTGCCAACAAGAAAAAGGAGGCTACAGCAGTGGAGAAACAGAATGCAAGGCTTGAGAGTGCCAAGGATCAGTCTATGAGAACTCCCGTTCATTGTTCAGTTGCTCTGAGCCTCATCTCTTAGGTATAAAATGATATAATGCTTAAATTCACAGGGTTGGTTGTTTACGAAGGTAGTAAATAAGTGAAATTGTTACAGTTAATCTCAAAGAGTGTTTATGTGTTTAATATGTAAAACACCTTACCATTACTCATCCATGTACATTCATCTTAGGGCAGCCCAACCCTGTAGAGAATTTGAAAACAGGCAGCTCTTATCTGCATACAGTTGCTTTCTGCTGAATTGTTTGGTTTTAACATAAAATTCTCTTCCACCATGATGGAGGGAATTCAAATGGATACAGTACCGTTATAAATGTTTTTTTATTAGTATTTCAAAAAGTCTATAGACCTTTGGGATCATTTTATCAATCTTAATCCAGTAAGAATTGAGCTAGTTAGCCATTTATTTGCAAACCATTTTAAAATATCCCTGTAAAAAATAGCATATCTAGCTAAGACAATGAATGGCAATTCTTAAAATACAAATTAACAGTGGACACATCAACCCAAATAGTTATCTGCAAGCCAACTCTTATATATGAATTCAAAGGCTTCCAAGATAAGAACACTACCAGAGATACTAAAAGACTTTGTCCTTGTCCTAATCTTTAGTTTCATCAGTCTTTTTCCTGGGGGAAAAAAAACCCTAAAAAGTAGACTTTAATTTTATATTACTTAATTTTGGACATATGCTGCATGACTTTAGCTGTGTTTATGATAGATTACTTTATGGATATTACATCTTGTTTCTATTACACTGTATCAAGTTCACATCGAAGAGAACTGACGAATGGGTCATAATTTATCAAGAAAAGGAGTAAGAGAAAATGTCAAATAAGAGCAGTAAGTATGTGATGACTCTACTGTATAGAGCACAAGTAACTGGAGGAAATCAGTTTTAAAGTTCTAATTTAATTTAAGTCACAGTCTAGTAACTCTAGCCAGAGGAAATTTGAAAAACAGGTTGTGGCAATTGTGAATACAAATTTAAAGGAAGGCTGAATCCTAAGACTCCTACAAAGATCTATGAGTCAAGCCTTTAGGGAATTTCTTTTTTTTTGTGTGTGTGTGGTTTTTGGGTCACACCCAGCAGTGCTCAGGGGTTACTCCTGACCCCATGCTCAGAAATCGCTCCTGGCAGGCACGGGGGACCATATGGGGCACCGGGATTCGAACCGACAACCTTTCTATATCAAGGTCCCAGCTTTGAAACCATGCCAGCTCTGTGTGTGTGTGTGTGTGTGTGTGTGTGTGTGTGTGTGTGTGTGTGTGTGTGTCTTTCTTTCTCTCTTTAGACTTAATTGGGGAAAGAGGTGCTTTCTTTCATACTAATGATTAGCAT